>OX940977.1:13622829-13858381 GCA_954871275.1 Leptopterna dolabrata | reverse complement strand
CTTTGCAAATATAATTAGAAGCTCCATATAATTTTCTTCCCAAGTCATTAATAATTCTTAATAATAATATACAGCCGGTGCGATTTATGAAATGATGTTGTTACACAAATTTTTTGAAACATTGAATACGGATTTTCCTAATTAGATCATCTGTGGTTCCACGAAAACTGAATGATTCGAATTTAAAAGATAAGCGAGTGGTTAGCCCCAGAAATTATTCTTTTTTATATTGCATGGTTTACGTTATAGTAAGTTCTTTAGAAGTTTAGTAAGTATTTGACATCCTTACAGTTGCAGCTGCAACTGTTTTAATATAATATTAGTGTCACGATTAGAGTTCTTTAATGGCAGACAAGAGTTTTGTTTACAAAACCACGCAGAATGTTAGTTGAACAAAGGTTTATTATTTTCCTGCAAAGATACTCCTGCGTAGATCACTGCGTCCCCTGAACGGCAGAATATCGTAAGCGCCATTTTCCGAATTTTACAGGAAATACGAAAAACTGGGGAAGGATCTTTTTATTCCCTAACCCGTTAAAATGTGATACTTTAGCGTAAATTGGACCGTTTTCTGTCGATTTATTTATTTTTTTAAATTGCATAAAAGCCCTGAGAAGTACTACTTTTTCGAGAAAAAGGCGATTACGCTATTCTTGCTATTTCGAAGAGCTGGGAGAATAGTTGTAGATAAGATACACATTTCGGCAATTCGATATTCTTGATCTCTTGCCGGAAAATAATTATTTGAAAAACTACCGTGTCTCCACTCGCGCGCATTCGGGAAGGGTAGGCGCTTACGATACTTTGTTCAAATACTCGTATTCGATATTTTACCAAATTGGTGGTCACGATTCGAAAACTCTGAGGCTGTTTTTGAGAGGCGTACGTAGCTTACGATAAGTAGCTAGATAGATGCGCCTTTTTAAGACGAATCCAACGGTTAAAATGACTCAAAATCGAAAAAAATGGCCGTCTGAATTCCTATTGGCGTGGGACCCCGAATTAAGTAGGGCCGTTTTTTACGGTCAATATCTTGGTACCTACCCACGCACGCACACCTCCACATAAACACACACACAAAAACGCCAAAAATTCGCCAAATTCAAAGTATAAACTCTCCAACGTTCGGCATTATTACAGTTGCATAAATATGAATGTTGATGGATGGGGTTGGGGGGGGGGGGGGAAACCTTTTGTTTTCATCCTCGACTCCAAAGGAATCCAATTTTATTAAAATATAGTAAACCCAGATGAACGAAAATCGCTTGCAGTGCACAACCAAGCAAAGCAGTAGGCCTCTTCAGCATCCACTAATCCTAATTGTGACCCGGCACTCACTTGAGAGCTGCTCAGGCTTGAGTTAATTAGGCCACTCAACTCGCTAATGGTAATATAAGAGCATAAACCTTTGGGGAAGAGGGCGTCGCCGTCGATGGGAAATACTGTTGTGATCTTAATCAAGGTAATATCCCATTTATTAGGAGGACCGGCGCTATAAAGGAGAGGGAATTTGATCTGGGTCGGTGCCTCAAAACCTACGTGATAATCAAGGGAGTGATTTCCAAGGGCTGTAATCAGGTGCCTATAGAGCTAAAACAGATCGTTCGACCGTAGCGAACTCTGATGTAACTCGAAGCCCAACATAGCCCAAGTAATAAGTGCCCCTAATTTCGATAAATAACCCAATAAAAGGGTTGCCAGTTATTTATTTTTCCTTCAATAATAGCCTATTATCTGATATTGGTTCTAATATTTCAAGATTGGTATGGTGGAAATTATTTTGAGAGTAATCCATCAACTTGCGACGGGCCAACTGCCATTCAAATGACACCACCGACCGGCACCTGACTTCTATTTTGGGTTTTCAATCCAGTATCCCCCTCCATCATCACTCAGACTGGTAATATACTGATAATATACTCCTGGGTAGGTGAATACCCAGTCAGATCGCCGATCTGTTATGGAATACTGTATGAATCGTTGAACTTACCTGCGGTGAAGGGGGGGGGGGGGGGATCCCACCCACGGCGAGAACCTAAAAAAAAACCAAAAGTAAGTATTATTAAATTTCACGGAACTTCTTTGAATCTGGAGACGTTTGTCAAAAATTATTACCGAAGCTTGGGTGGTAAAGTGATGTAAACAGGATATTGATGAAATGGGCATTCATATCTACCTAATGAAGTTCCAGTCATGCAGCACGAACTTGTGAGCGAATTTTTGAAGTTGGTGACTCGTATACTTTTGACATAATATTTCGAACAACAAAAATTCGGCTATTGAAACGATCTTTTTGAAACTCCTGTTCGTTATGTCAACGAAACTCACACAGCCTTCTCAGTGATATAACGTAATAACTCTCAACAATTATTTTCTCCTCCGCTGGTCTCCTGGTGCGTCACTTGGTTTAGATAGGGTCAGCGCGTGGTGGTCCAGAACCGTCTAAAAACTGCGAAAACCTGTTACCATCGCAACAGTTGGCTGAAACTTGATATGCCCCGTTTTTTTGGGTGTTGAATTAAAATTTGAAGCCAGCTTTTGGTAAACAGCTGTACCTTGAGCTCAAAACCTATTTTTCAATCAAGTTTTCTTAAAAAATAAGGCTTCTAACTGGTCCACAATGTGACGCTCATGATGGTAATGCAATGTGACTATGAGACTTACCTATTATGCAAATTTCAGAAGAAAAAACTTTCGTAAATCATTTTTCGCAATTTCAACAGATTTTTAGCCATTTTTGTTCCTGAACAACATATATTTTTGACATCTAAAAACATAAAAAATTGCTGGCCAATGAATTCATTCTTTCTTCATTAAACTGCGTGGGAATTTTGGATCATACGTGAATTTTTAGACTTTCTGGATTTTGTATCAAATGCGGGGTATCGAACTCACCATTCACTCAGAGACATGTTTCAATAAGAAATCACTGAACACTACTGGAGGCGGACAGTCTGACTGTAATAAATTAGTATTGAGGAATATTGTCTGAAAGTACTCTACCCAATCTACTTATTGCTCCTTCATCTGCGATGTATTCTCCGTAAATCTGTGATATGTGTTTTGTTGCTGAGTTTGTTAAATGATTTTCATTATTGTTATTTTAATTCGATTTTTTATTACGTGTGAATGGAGATGAATGAACGTAAATTTTTAAAGTGTCTACTGATTTGTGAGGGGTGTTTCCTTTGACAGACTCCACCCTACAGGTAGGCCGTACATAATGTTGAATGTCACGCCCCGAAAACGATGGCCTATTGTAATATTATATTATTATTATGACGCATTGCATACCGAGAAATGGTGATCAAATATAGATACGTCATTTCATTTCATAGTGGATATAAAATATAGCACAAACACGCGGTTCGCCCGTCTGTTTACACTTAGAAAATAAATTTCACTTGAAAAACTGGAATTCAGTTGCCATAAAAGGAGACCCTCAATTTAGTGAAAAGATTATATAGAAAATAATTAAACTGCTCACGCGGGGTTCGGTAATACAATTCTTCTGTAGTCAGTAATTTAAGCGTAACATACGAGTAATATGTTTGAAAACACTGCGGTCGTCCACTCCGGAATTCCAATCTGTGTACTACAGGTCCTCCGCTAAGGTAACAAATTACTCTTGAAATTACACGAGGCATTCCAGCCCTCTTTCATCTCAGCGTGGATTCTAACACCCCTGGAAATGCCTGACGCGTTTTCTCGGTTAAAAGCTTTTACTCCCCCCCCCCTCCCCACCACCTCGCCCTTCACGACGTTTCGTCCTTCGTGATTGAATTCCCTTTTCGTCCTTGTAGGGCACTTTTACGATCCTGTGACGTCCCGAAGTCGAGGTTCATACGTCGACAAATCGGATTGGAGGGAACGTGATGATGTAGTGGGGGGGGGGGGGGGGGGAATCAGAAAAGTTCGCACGACATTTTCCCTTCATCGCCACCGAAAGCGGGGGAATCGTTCCATTCATAGATATTGATGAAAACAGTTCTCTTACAATTCGTCTCAAGTCGTCGTAGAAATTCGCTGCAGTGTGCAGGTATCGAATTGTTTGTGAGCCGAAATCGTGGAAACCCATTTCATTCAAATAGAGAACGAAGTTATTGGAACGTTTTGGTTGGGACGAATGATAAACTGTAAAAATTTTTTTATAAACACCCCCTCGAAATTTTTTCTTTTACGTTTCAAGGTGCGTAGATGCCAAAAATGCAATGCCCGTCCGCTGTACGCCGTATCATCCAAATCTCCTTTATTTTCCGTTAAAAAAAATCGTTATTTCGCACAAAGGCTCCATTTGTGCCCTAGTTGTGTCCTGAAACTTTGCAGGTCGATCGGAATATACCCAGGGGTGTTATGAGTGAAAAATTGGTGTTTTTTGGTGTTTTAGTAAAATGAGCTTTTGAGGTATATTTTTCCATGTTTTTCAGGGCGAGAAGAACGAATATGAAGTCGATTTTGACCAAAGAGTGAAGAATTGAGGTTGTAACGAAGGTTCAGCTCCCAAAATTCATTTTTTGTGTCAAAAACTGGGGGAAATATCTGAAATCAAAAATTAAAAAAAAAAAACCAATCAAAAAAAAATTTTGATCAAAGATCAAAATTGTTTGTCAAAAATAGGAGCCTAATTCGTGTTTTTGGGGGGTCAAAATAGCTATTTCAATTATTGCACATGGAAGAAACAATAAATGAACAGCCAACATTTCCGGAGGTGTGCCCGATAGAATAATAAACCCATGTGACAAGGAATTCGCAGCGTTTTGGTTTATTATTCTGTGAATAATACACCTATGTATTCGCTCAGCAAAAAATTTTTATAACACCCCCTCAAACTTTTTTCTTTTCCGTTTCAAGGTGCGTAGATTCCAAAAACGCAATGTCCGTCCGCCGTACGCCGTATCACGTGTACCGGCTTCATTTTCGGTCTAAAAAATTCGTTCTTTCGCACACATGCTCCATTTCGGCCCTAGTTGTGTCCCGAAACTTTGCAGCCCAATCGGAATATACCCAGGGGTGTTATGAGTGAAAATGTGTGTAAAAATAGGTACTTTTTGCGTTTTAGCAACATGTTGGTAACATGAGCTTGTGAGAGAGCGTTTTTCATGTTTTTGGGGACGAGAAGACCGAATATGAAGTCAATTTTGACCAGAGTGAACAATTGAGTTCTACCAAATGTTCAGCTCCCAAAATTGATTTTTTATGAGTGAAAAACCGTGGAAATCGTCTGAAATCACCATCAATTTGTATAATAACACTGGAAAAAGTGTCAACACGTGGTTCAAGACGGTTAAATGGCACTACCAATGATCAAAGATAGTAAAAAAAAGAAAAACAAAGGAGCGTACCTTTTTTGTGTTTTAGGGGCCAAAATTAATGGAAACCATCAGAAATACCTAGCTATTTCGATTATTACGCATGAAAGAAACAATAAATGAACAGCCAACATTTCTGTAGGTATGTCCAGTAGAATAATAAACCCATGTGACAAGGACTTTGTAGCGTTTTTTATTCTTCTCAAAAACGACTGCTGTACCTACCAGTTTCGATGATCGATCCTCCGTCAGTTGAGAATCCAACATTCAAGTTGAGATGACATTGAAGAGAGGCGAGACTATAATAATACGGTGTGACCAACATTTAAGGCACACCGAAGTGTCACCCTTGAGAAGGAAGTTTTGAACAACGTTTCAGTTGATAAGCCCCCGTCATTTTTTGCGTAGAATTGAATTATATGAACTGTTTGCGCACGCGCGCAAAGCGCACTAAATTAGTTTTTTTTTTCAAAAGAGAACTCCTATTTTGCTTCCTGTCATTGAGTTTAAAAAAGTTCATGTCCTCCATAATGAAAATTCCCACTCGCATTTTACGATTCAGACATCAAGGAACATAATAATTATTATGGTTCCGTGGTGTGTGTCTGTCTGTATGTGGTCAGTTCCTTGTCCGGGGCAAAACTATAGGAAATAATGGTCGTAATGAGTTGAAATTCGGTCGGAAGATAGGTGCATGTTTGGGCAGGGATGGTCCGTTATTAAATTCATGTAGAAAGTACAGTAACTTCCATCGGCGCATGCGCAAACGTGAAATCCTTGTAAAGCTCATAAGTACCTACCCTAGAAATAGTCGAAAAGATCAGAAAGTTGGAGGGAATGTGCAGAATGGTACCCTGATGTTTCCTTATCGATTTCAACAAATTCGGACTGTAAAGTTCGGATGCGCATGTGCAAACACGAAGTATTCGCCAATTGCTTGTAACGCCCATAACTGCCCGAAAAAAGTCTTAGTGAGTTGAAATTTTGAGGGTAGGCACAGATTGGAGCACAGATGGTCCCTTATCGAATTCATTGAAACAAAAAAAGCTGTAAGTTTCATCTGCGCATGCCCCAACGTGAAAAGCCTTCTGGAGCCCGCAGCTACCCTAGAAATCGTCTTGAAGCTATGAGGTTTCGTGGGTAGGTGGTGGTTGGGCCACAGATAGTCCCATATTTATGGAATAATTGATAAAATACAGTAACTTTCATCTGCGCACGTGCAAACGTTAAATCCTTGTAGAGCCCATAACTGCCATAGAAATTGTCGTAAGGCGCTGAGATTTGGAGGGTAGGTGGGGGCTACGTGTCGGATGTTGTTGTCAAAGGCAAAACTTCAGAATTACCAGACCGATTTTAATGAAATTTCCAGAGATTGTGCTTGTAGGCCTTTAGACGGCCCCCTATGAATTTCATTGCCGTCGGACCAGTGGTAGCTGCACAATAGAGATAATAAAAAAAATAGATATTTTACGGATAATTTTACCAACTGATTCTGTTCGTCCATGTTATAATAAGTGAGGAACCTATACTGCACACCCAACTGTGCAGTCTTTTTTATTTTTTATAGCAGATTCGAATTTTACGTAAATTTGTATGAAAAAAGAAAAAAAGACCCGTCACTTGAACTTTTGAATGCGCAGAAACGTGTGCAAATACGCTAAAAAGGCACTTTTAAACGTACTCAAAAATTCAAGTGACGGCTCAGTCTTTTATGAATTTTCACGTAAAACCGAATTCGCAAATTATTACACAGCGGTTTATTATTTACCTCTATAGATGCCCCCTCTGCTTAGATTACTATTTGCTGTGGTCAGTACCCTCGAGGTTCCCCCAGGAAAACACTAAATCGAGCACAGGAGCCGGATTCATACCGTTTCATTCAGTCATGTTGACGAAGCTTTTCGGTGCAAACGAACGGCTGGACGTACCGGGTGGTCTCAAAAAATTCTTAAGTTCAAGATCAATTTAAAAACGTAAAAACGACCATACCCTTCTATTGAAAGTTTTCGAGCTACGGCGTTGTGAAAATTTCAACCCCTATTTTTCACCCCTTAGAGATGACTGACAGTAACGTCGAGCTTCGCGGACCAACCAGACCCCAAACGGGACCTGAAAACCAAATTTCATTAATTTTAATAAAAGTGCGAAGTATGGCGGAAGGACATGCTCGATTCCAAAGGTTCATTAGTGAAAATAATAAACTAAAATTAAGGATTCTTATCCGAGAAAAAAAACAACGTTGGTGTGTTGCGCGCGTTTTGCGCATACGCACGTGCGCAAAAATGTCATATTCGGATTCCACCCCAAAACGCTGCAAAGTCCTTGTCACATGGGTTTATTATTCTATTGGACATATCTACAGAAATGTTGGCTGTTCATTTATTGTTTATTTCATGTGAAATAATTGAAATAGCTCTTTCTGATGGTTTCCACCATTTTTGGCTCCTAAAACACGAATTAGGTACGCTCCTTTCTCTTTTTTTTTAAACTATCTTTGATCATTGGTAGTGCCATTTAACCGTCTTGATCCACGTGTTGATACTACTTGCAGTGATATTATACAAATTGATGGTGATTTCAGACGATTTCCCAGGTTTTTGACTCATAAAAAATCAATTTTGGGAGCTGAACATTTGGTAGAACCTCTATTTTTCACTCTTTGGTCAAAATCGACTTCATATTATGTCTTGTCGTCCCCAAAAACATGGAAAACGGTACCTCAAAAGCTCATGTTACTAACATGTTACTAAAACACAAAAAGTACCTATTTTTACACACATTTTCACTCATAACATCCCTGGGTATATTCCGATCGGGCTGAAAAGTTTCGGGACACAACTAGGGCCCAAATGGAGCATGTGTGCGAAAGAACGACTTTTTTAGACCAAAAATGAAGCCGGCACACGTGATACGGCGGACGGCGGACGGACATTGCATTTTTGGAATCTATGCACCTTGACACGTAAAAGAACAAATTTTGAGGGGGTGTTATAAAAATTTTTGCTGAGCGAATACATAGGTGTATTATTCACAGAATAATAAACCAAAATTAAGGGGGGACTTCAGCCTTTGGAAACTTATTTCAGACTTCCCTTCTTAAGAGTGATATTTCGGTGTGCCTTCAATTTTGGTCAACCTGTATAGTCTAGAAAATTGAGAAATGGTTGGAAAACAGCGGAGAAAATGCGTGTTTCAAGAAACCGCCTGCCCCATTTCCAGCTCGTGGAACCGGCGGAATTAATTATTGCGGCTTAAAATGCGTTATTAAAAGAGCCTCGCTGATGCACATTCCGGAGGGGGAAAAAAGAGGCCGACTCCCCGGCCGTATTCAAGAAGAAAGCATTCAGGAAGGGACTTTCCGGGGGGGGGGGTTGAAATTCCGTGAGGGAATTCTCGAAACGCGAAGGACGCCACGGAGATGAGAAAGCTTATTGAGATATCTGCCCTCGGAAAAGGCACAGACGGGTTGATAGTTCGAAAGGGGTCGCTATGCTCTGTGGAATGCACTGAACGTGATCTGTGGGTCTCCTCTAATTGCTCCCACGCCCACCCGCACGCCTCCGCCTTCGAGGACAGCGGCGTTCATTGTCATACTGATCCGGACTCCCCCCCCCTCACTTCTGACCTCAGAAAGAACCTTCGTTGCAGTGTTGCCAGACGTCCAACAAAAAGGCGGAGGTTCGATCACAAAAAAACGTAGAATTGGGTAATTTGGGGGGGGGGGGGGGTCGAGGGTAATTAATTTCTTCTGCCGATTGTAAAATGGATATTTCGTAGAATGCCGATGTTCCAAGGGTCTTGAAAACCCCAGATTTTGGTTTATTATTCTGGGAATAACATAATAATTTATTAGCTCAGCAAAATAAATGTCGATTAGGGCCCTCTCAAATATATTTTTCTTTTACGTTTCAAGGTGTGTAGATTCCAAAAATGCGGTGTCAGTCCGCCGTACGGCGCGTTTTTTTTACATACCTACAGAAAACGATACCTCACAAGCTCATGTTACTAAAACACCAAAAGAAAAAATTTTTTTACACCCATTTTTCACCCGTAACACCCGGGTGTATTCCGATCGGGCTGCAAATTTTTGGGACACAGCTACGATCCAAATGGAGCCTGTGTGCGAAAGAACGAATTTTTAAGTAGATACGGATGATGCGGCGGACGGTGTAACAGTGCGGGCTGTTCTCGATACATTTTTTCTTCCGGTGGAGACGGGATCGGTTTGTGGAAGCCTAATCGATATCCTTTCTTAACCGGTGATAATCTCGCTGGTCTAGGAGGGGAACTCTTGAGGGTCCACCCCACTGTTACACTCTGTCACAACGGGCATTGCGTTTTTGGAATTTAAGCACCTTGAAGTGTAAAAGAAAAAAAATTTGAGAGGGTGTTATGAAAATATTGTTTGCTGAGCGAATTTATTATTTTACAGAATAATGAACCGAGATAGATTCTGAAATCCCCCCTCCCCTCATTTAGAGCACGATGCGAAACACAGCGATGGCGATCGGTGCAGCCATTTGGAAGTTACGCTCAGTTGCTCTTTGCACAGTGTCAAATAGCCTATACCCTTCCGACGGGCATACCGCATAAACGTACCAAAGTTGGTGAATATCGGTTGAGTTGTTTAGCAATCAGACAGCGGACAAACAGACAGACAGACAAAGAGATATCTGTTCGATAAATGTGTGTCTGGTATAGTATTCCATGTCTTCCAGTGCGCTGAATCGAATGAAATAACTTTCAAAGCTCTGTCAATCATCCTTACAGATATTTTATTTATTTATGTATTTATCTTAAATCACGCAGGAATTTTCTTCCCTTTTCTAAATTAACATAAATTTCCAGCCCACTTCAAGTAGAATTCGTACCTCGCTACGAATAAAAGAAATTCAAAATAATAATAATAATAAATAAATAAATAAAATAAACAAACAAACAAACGAAAAAAGAACGAAGTGGTGTTTATTATCGCATTTGGAACCAAGATTCGACTAGAGTGGGAGAAGCCTCACGAAGTTCAGTACTCTGGGCAACCGAGTTGGCAGACCGCTGCATTCAAACGACAGAAGAGTTGTTGCCGTAGTCGGTCCTGTGGTACTCAGGGAGGAAAGGGTCACGGCTTCTGGTGGTTCTTGAGGGCACTCTAAAGTTCACCTTTGCTAATAAAGCTGGAGAGTCGTACTGGTTTCGGATGATCTTGCTCAACGATAAATATTTAGCCATAAACCGTTACGAAAAATAGATTATTGAGCGTGGTACATAGGGCAGAATTTCCGCTTGAGGCGCCTGATCAGTAGTGGAACCAGTATTATATTGACTTTCATTCGTGCATCTGTCACCCATCTATTGTGAATAACGCCATACAAGTATGCATAGCTGTTACGATGAAGTGTGTAGTTTGGGGGGGGGGGGGGGTGTATGAAAAGTGAGAAAAGGGATGAGAAAAGAAGGAAAGAGGTGAGGCATAAAAACCCTCTGTGAACACTAAATAGATTAGGAACAGAGTAGGCGGCCAGGGGGGTACAGAAGATGGATAGCCTCCTTTTGTGAGGCCCTAATGATCTAATACCTTAGGAGCCCGCTCTCCCTTTTTGCCCTAACATCGCCGGTAGGTGGCGCTTTTCTTGTATACTTCCGCCGTCCACCCACCTCGCTGCTCCCAATTCACCTGATAACGCGCTATTTAGCTCTTCTTACCCCCCCCCCCCCCCCCGACACCTTCAAAAACTTCTTCTCCCTCTCCAGGCTCCTTTTTCGTGCATAAAAAAGCTACTTTTCCTTTTAAAAATAGCGGGAGCCGAACCCATCTCATCTCCTCGCGCCTCTTCCCCTTATCCAACGATGTTTCTGCATGTTTTATAGAATAACCAAATCGGCCATAACTTTCATCCCAGTTTCACACCCCCCTTACGGCTCCACCTATTCCCAATCTTACACTTTTTACAGAGTGAAGCTCGGTCACATATCAGGAGTCGTCTCACAGAAATCCTTTTTTTCCTCATCTTCAACCCCTGTTTCTGATGTTAACAAAGAACATTACACTTCTAGACTTTTTGCACCAGTGGAAAGAGAAGAAATTTTTTCAACACAACATTTCATGTGGAGCAGATCGACGACAACAAACCTAATACGTACCTACATAGCAGCTTTGAGAAGCATCCAGGTAGACGTAATCCCGACTGATTTTGCCAAAGGCATTCTAGCATCTTTGGATCGCAGAGAGGCGTGTCCTGGCCTCTTCAGGCGTGCCACAGGGCTCAAACACTGGCCCACTCTTGTTCTGTTGATGAAGAACTCGGTGCAGGCAGTCGTGGGGGATGTCGAGTACCTTTTATTCGCAGATGATCTTGAAATATTCTGCGCAACTATGGGGATTATGCTCGATTCAGTCTTGCTTCATGGGAATTCGTCTCAATCGGTGCGGTGCCTGGGGGTAACCTTAGACTGTATGTTGACCTTCTGGGAATACACCAGAAGAGCAAGAAAAAGAGCAGCCACATTGATCTCAAACCTGAGTAGACTGATGGCAAACATTGGCGATTCTTCGCCTAAGAAGAAGATGCTTGACAGCAGCAGAAGCAGCCATGTTGTAAAGGAGCAGAGGTGAGAGCTGAAGCCTTCAAGAAATACCGAGACTACTTACGATCATTGCAGAGGACTGCCTTGCGGATAGCAAGTGCTTACCGCATGGTCTCCTTCCTGCTGTGGAGGTAACCACCACTTTCATCACAACGGAACCTACTGCACCGAGAGGAGGATTTACCTCCCATGCTGCACTGAGGAGCTGACACCCCAAATCAGAAAAGAGGAAAGAGAGAGGGAACACTGAGAAAGTGGCAGCTTGAGTGGGAATCTGATAGCAGGGGAGCGTGGACCAACGTTCTCATCCTGGAGGTGCGCCCATGGCTGGAAAGGGGGCACGGAGAGGTGGATTTCTACATTCCTGTCAGGCCAAGGATATTTTAAGAGGGAGATAGCAGACACCACCGAATGCTGATGCTGCTCCAAATGACGACGCTCAACATACGTTTTTCCACTGCCCCAGATGGATCAATGAAAGGGAGGTGCTGAAAGAAGAGGTGGGTGAAATCACACCAAACAGCGTGATTGAGAAGATGATCTCTAGCGTCTTACACAGTCCGAATCCTTCAGTCAAAAAAGCTGGACGTCTTTTTCAAGATTTTCCCACTGTTTCCCTTGTTAAAAAAAGTCTTACTTGGTTCGCCTCCCTCTGTTCGTGTTCCACCAATATCTCGAGTCTCAACCCAGCGAAATGCTTCACAATGCCCTTTGCTAGAGCCCAGTATACTTACGATCACGCTTACCTGACCAATGGGACACCACTTGCACATATCGATGCCGATTGTGAACGGGCCTTACGGGCACTGGGTTTCCTGAAAAGGGGTGCACGTGTTTCACGAATGCGGACGCCATTGCCCTTCTCTGCAAGTCTCTTAGTTGTGCCAGTCGTCGAATATTGCAGCACACTGGTCGCCGCACTATGATGTCCACATTGATCGCCTTGAGAAGATCCAAAGGAGGTTCATTCGGTTCCTAGCATTCAGGATGCGAATAACTCACGATCAGGTTGATTTGAACACAGGCTGATGACTGCTCGTGGCTTGGAACCGCTGGAGGTTAGAAGGAGGGTCACTGATCTTTCTTCTTCCGGCTCATCTGTGGAGAGGTCTCCTGTCTTGATCTCCTCTCTAGTGTGTCACTCGGTGCCTGCGTATCCGACCAGGTCTCAGATCATTGTGGTTCCCTTCGCCGATAGAGACTGTTTGTTTCATCCATCGTCCCATGCTTCGTCTACCGAGAGAGGCAAATACCTCTTGGACCTCGACTTTTTCACGTGCTCGCAGCCTGTATCGGTGATATGAACCTCCTCTAAACTATTACCGCCTTACAGCTACTGGCCTACTTCCCTGCTGCTCCCTCCACACAGAATACTCATCTATATACACCTATATATCTATATTCACTTTTCTACCTACGCTATCCACGTCTCCCATGTGTTCAAATACTCAGCAAGATCTTCATATCTCACGTCATCACACCATTACTCTTTTTATTATTATCATCTTCCTATTTATTTCCCTGCAATGACAATCTATTATATTCTCCTAACATTTATGTTATTGGTACTATTCTAGCCGTCGAGAGAATACTGAATTTGGCTATCCTACGTTCACGGCTAGAACATGCCAACAACAACTTAACATAGTGCAACTTAACATAGTGACCTAGTGACGACGGATTCCTTTGGTACTTCTACTACTAGTGGAACTAGCCCTTCAGATTCAGTTCCGGTCTCTCTCTGTGTTGAGTTACTTCTATTTACTAATTGGTGAATTTACATAAATTTTTGGTTTTTGAGCCGTTTTAGGTAGTTTTGACCAACAGTTAATCAAATTTGACTCCAGCTTAGAATTTGACCCACTTTTTTCCCAAAAAAAATATTTTTTGAGTTACTGAAATCCCCCCCCCCCTCTCCAGGTCACCATTCAATAACACATTTAGTGATTCTATATTAGAATTATTATAATTTATTAGGTTAAACTTACCAACTTATGGTTAAAATCAAGGAGAGATTATGACTGCTCTGAAATGGAAAGGAAACGAAAAAATGTTCAAGAATTCATGTACTACGTTACTGTAGTAGTCATGTACTACTTTCTTCATCAATCGCAATAGCAGATTTTCATCAAAAGTTCTCTAAAAACTAAGCACCACTACGTACCAACAGGAAAATGTACGCAAATGACTCAAGTACCGATATCTCCATATTTCCCCACAGAAAAAAAATCCTCGACAATTTACATAATTGCCCCTCGGCACAAACAAAACAGCTTTTCGTCTGAAGAGATTAGTGTGTGTGTGTGTGTTATAAATTCTACATCGAAAGAACCAGACTGCCCAGCTGTCATAAGCATGATTTTCGGTTTTTGACATTTTCATGTCTTTCATATGGCACATAACAAAAAAATCGTCACGAAAATCGTCACGAAAAATCATCACGAAATTTGCTCACGAAAATTGTCCCAAGTCGCCACAATGATGATTTTCGCTTACAACCGATTCGTTGCTACGGAACTTTATCTTCGCCAGTTATCATCGTACAAAAATCGTTCACCACTCGTTGGATAGCTCTCGATTTACCTAACCATATTACGTTAACCACTGCGGAGTGCGTGGCCGACAAGCTGCGGTATGAGCGTGATTGTTTAAATAATTGTTTACACACAGGTGAAACATTCTCAATAATTTATATTGTCAACACGAATGCAAGCTTCATATAAGTTTCTGATGATTTTCGCTTACAACCGATTCGTTGCTACGGAACTTTAACTTCTCCGGTTATTATCATATACAAATTGGAAAGAGATAGAGCCGCGAGAATGGTTTCCAACCACCAAGCAAAGATTATACATACGTGCCAAATTCTTACAGAAGAACGACGCGCTCAAGCACAATGGAGGGAGGCTCAGCGCTCTGCTGAAGATCTATTGGCCAAATTCAAATCCACTCTTCAATCTTAGCCGACATTTCATTTAAACAATAATACAACGTTTATTACATTAATCGAAGAACTGAGTCTAATTACCAATTCTTTTATGATCAACACTACAACTTAGATTGCGACTTTATAATTAGGTACCTACCTAATTTGGTAGGTGAGAAGGAAGGAGGGGAAAGACATGAAAATGTCCCAATGCGTTGCAGACTCGTATGCAAGCGTTTTGACATTTTCATGTCTTTCATATATGGCACATAACAAATTTCTGATTTCATACAAAATAGGGGTCAGAAGTTGGTATTAAGGGTTAAAATCAATATTTCCCCTCAAGGTTCATACTAATTAAGATTTTTCGTTAATATTCGGGATCAAAGAGTGGCGAGCAAGTCTTAGGTCGTCGAGAGTGGCATTGAAGGAACTGTAATTGGAACCAATAATGACCAAATTCCGCCACAATGGTTAGGTACCATCTTTCCTGACTGTATTGTATAGTTTTTCTAAACTGAGGAAATGTTCAGTATGCCATCCAGCTGGCCTGATAGGTACTCTGGTGGCGGTGATACCAGCAACCCCCTATGGAGAACTTTACACAATGCATCTTGAGGTGATCAAAGTTGAGGCACTATGGGCCAATAATCAGGATTTTCAGGCGCGCTTTCTTTCACCAGTGTCCGATATTTTTTTAGTTCCCGTGTTTTAGACGAATCTGGAATAGTTGCCAAAAATCATGGTTATGTATTATAAATTTAGTTCACTAAATATAGCAAAAGTGAAAAATCTCATATTTTGGTGTAGTTTCATTCGATTTCTTTGGCCAAACTCGTTCTGGACCATCCTATGTGTAGCAGCGGAAGTTTACAGAAATAAGAAAATGTGAGTAATTTCACTATAATGACTTCTTTGTTTTTCAGGATGACGACTATGATTCAAGCTGGAACCCAATTAAATCTCAATACAAGGTATGTACTCAACTACGTATTTCACGAGAGAGCCAATATTTTATTTTATACCGCTCCGACAAAAAGTTTAGCGCTCCGGTATAACAACGAATATTTTCACGAATAACTCGTCCGCTGTCTTTTGCGAAAATAAACGCATTTTCCGAGGTTTTCCGCCGCAGACTCTTTATTCCCGAGGAAGGAAAAAACTGTAATGTACTCTATCTAATAGCGGGAGGAACGGTGTTTGAATAATTCACCAGCGCTATACTATAAAGACGACAGTGTCCCCTTGTATTCCCGTGCGAGAAAAGTGGATCGGTTAGTGTGGTAGTCGTAATTGTCGAGTGTGGTAGTGTGAAGTCAATTTCTCTCAACTTCTCCACCGCCTCGCAGTCGGTTTATCCAACCCTGATACCCGGGGCGTTCGTGCTCGGTGGGAACAATCGAAATGGATGAAAAAATAAGCGAGGAAAGCCATAGTTTAGACTGATTTACATAGACGTACAATTTCCTCCGGAATCCCAATGCCGTTCTTCAATTTCGCTGGAGTTGCCGTCGCGTTCGAAAATGGCTCCATTGTGTAGGGTTTGTCTTTTATAATGTTTCGATCGAGAAATCGATGTTACCTGCTCATTTTGAGGTCAAAATTTACAACTCCTGATCAGTAGGTACGTTGAGAGGTTCCCGGATGACCTACATTCATAAAACAGCAACGGCTGTTGAAAAAGGCTGTTGAGTTATTCAAGTACCTATTTATGAAAGTATTTATTTTTCAATATAAACCCCTCCTCCCCCAGGAGTTGTACTAAGTGAATGGCAAAGGAAAAGGGGGGAAAGAAAGGGGGATTGAGCATCGCAATCAATGTTTACTCTTGTATGATTTATGATATACCTTAGGTCTGTTGCACAACTAGACCTAATAATACTGAGACGATTGCAGAAAGAAATATAAAACACAGATGAAAATTGTGGCCTGGGTACACAAATACCCATGAAATGTACCTGTTAAAAGTATTCTTCAGCAGACCAGGGAAATAGTAAATTTTGCCTTGCATCAGAAGAGGTAGTTTTGCTTTTTTGGTACCTCTACCTATGCTGTGTGTGATGAAATGGTAATGATAAATCCAACTGTTTCCAACTCTTAAGCCGGTGCAGTGCGATCGATGTACCCCCCTAGGACTTTGCACCCCCAGAATTAGGGGGTACAACCATGGTGCCACCGATGTACCCCCTCGCACGCGAGACGCCCAGGGGGGGTACAACGATGGCACCGCGGATGTACCCCCCCTCTCATCCGAATAGGGGGTACATCGGTGGCACCACGGATGTACCCCCCTCATTTACGACCAGTTTTGACAGCACTAGTCTAATCTTACCTGCGAATAGCTGCTGGGTGCCTGCGGATAGTGATTGTGTGGGGGTACAGCCGTGGTGCGGAGAGGACAGATCTCATAGGGGGTACAGCCCTGGTGCCACGGATGTACCCCCTTGGCGGAGAGGACAGAAGAGCTCATAGGGGGTACAGCCGTGGTGCCACGGATGTACCCCCTTGGCGGAGAGGACAGATCTCATAGGGGGTACAGCCCTGGTGCCACGGATGTACCCCCTTGGCGGAGAGGACAGAAGAGCTCATAGGGGGTACAGCCGTGGTGCCACGGATGTATCATATCTCGTTACTAGCTCATAACTAATCTTTAGCTGGAGTTGTTCCTTCAGAAAGCAGAGAAGTATAAAGTATATCTGTAAAGTCAAGGTGACCTACTTGTGTTACGATGTGTCATCTCTGACCTAGCCATACTATTGCTGTTGAAGATCTCTGTGTATTCTTGTCAGAATTTTTTAAAATATCACTTCCTAGAAATACAAGAAATGCCAAACATTGCTCAATAAAGGGTACTTATTTTACCTGTAAGAATTTAACATAAACTGCAAAAAGAAATCAATTTTAGAATTCAATCGATGATAAAATAAAACTTCATCGTTTATATACAACTTGGCCTCAGATTTGCAACAGTCCAAAGATGACCCTCTGTCTGAAACAAAAACGGGACAGGCACCCTAACAGTATTTTGCTAAGGCTGCTGTTGCACTAATGTCATCATATCGGAAGTGAACTGCGTGTCATCTCTATACACTTTAGTCGCAGGCAAAGGAGAAGGATCAGAGCTGGTTCTCACCAGATTAACGCCCACGTGCTGTGTCCGACCGACTAGTGCTGTCAAAACTGGTCGTAAATGAGGGGGGTACATCCGTGGTGCCACCGATGTACCCCCTATTCGGATGTGAGGGGGGGTACATCCGTGGTGCCATCGTTGTACCCTCTCTTAAATTTTGTGCCATTGGGGGTACAACGATGGCACCACGGATGTACCCCCGGTACATTCATGGCGGGGGTACATCCATGGCCTTACAGGTGCAGTGCGATCGATGTGAAATACTTGAAAACCCGGTAAGTTTTCGGACTTTATTCAGTTTTTAGCATAACTTCTGAAGAGCGTATCATACAGATTTTACTCCTATCAAAATTACTTAAAGAGCATTAAATTCTGCGTCGAATATCTCTTTAAACGTCAAATTTGGTTTAACGGTTCGGTCGCAGTCGGCAGTCTTGGGCAAATTTTTCCATTGTCACTGAAATTGTGCATTGTGTGCTAGTTTCATACGTCGGTAAATAAAAAAACGATTATTCCAAATGAAAAACGTCATGTAATTAAAGTTGGAGAACATCAAATTTTGCGTTAAGAGCACCCCTATTTTTTATTAATATATTCAATTTAAAATTTTGGTTGATTAAAAACTTGACATTTTAAATTGACTATTTTAATGAAAGTGGGGGTGGCCTGGACGCAGAATTTGATGCTCTACATCTTACGTTATATGAAATACCTAATCTTTCTCTAGTTACAGGCTTGTGAAACTGACCATAGGTAAACACACTTTTCAGTCAAAATGGAAAATGTTGCCTAATTTTGACTGCCGATTTCGATCAAACCGCTAAACCAAATTATGTGTTTAAGGAGGTCATCCGACGTCGACCTCTAAATAACGAAACTGCATAGTTGGGTGATAAGTGAGCCGGTGGCCAAGTCGGTTCCGCCACTTGGTGACAGGAACGAGATGGCGGCTGAGGTCAGTTCGAATCCCAGCGACCCTCGTACCAACCCAGAGCAGGGAGGCAATATATACAATATACCTAGCTGGAGCACAGTGACAGAATACAACCTGATCCTCCTGAAGGTGGGTCGCGTATTATATGCGCCGACTATTTGAACGAAAAGCCCCAACCTGGAAGTTGTTCATACTCCAGAGTGATGGACACACAACACGTGGGCATGATCTCTGAGCAGGAATACAAAATCACTTGGAAATCATCTTTAGGCAGTAAAAGAGAGACTAACAAGGTCAATACATCAATTCCCGTCTGGCGTTCGGTTATGTCCCCATACATCAGGGCATAAAGCGGAATTTCTGTGGCATTATAAAAAGTCGCAATAACCCTAACTGCTGTTCGAAGGGAGCTCGAACTGATCTATTTATCACGGCCAGGCAACAACCCTTGTCAGCAGGAGGAAAATCCATTTTTGCCATCACGGCGGTTAAAAAGGAAAAGTATAGCAAAGAACGATGAAATATCTCTTTTTCCCTCTCCAAAAGAAGAGAAAAAAAAAATTCCTCCCGGGAGAACTGAGTTCCTACGGGCGCGACAAGTTTTTTCGCTCTTTTTCGGATGGCGAGATGGAAATGAAGTTTTTGGTTTCGTCCCTTCAGCCCGCCTGGTTTTTGGGGGCAAGGACAAATATCTTAATCGATAAGTTCCATCCAAAAAGGGGGACAGTTGACGAGGGGTTGGATCCTCTCTCAAGGCAAAAGCGATATTGCTTGTGGGTTTTGCTTCTCCCTCGAACTTGGGGGGGCTACGAGCAATTTCCCATAACGAAGCTGCCCTTTTTATCTTATTTTTCTCCGTTCCCTCGGAAAAAGCGTCGGAGCCGTTTTTTCCCGCTGGAGCTATTCACGGACTCGTCCTTACTGTAGCACCGTAATGCAAGCAGCTCCCACTTGTTGACGTCAGAGGTGTCTGAAATGTAGTTGTAGCTGATTATGTCGACAAAAACTTTTCAACATTTTTGCCACGTTCGGGCAAGTAGTTTCGAACAGGTCGTAACGGGCCATTTTAGGCTGGTCGCGGCAGAATAAGAACTGGCTCTGAAAAACCTCCTGCTAGTAGTTCGTAACCGTTTAGAACCAGGTGTAGCAGTTTTCTTCAGAACTTGTAGTTCGAGCGCATTTGATGTTTAACACTCATGACCTTATCAGTTGTGAATTCCAGGAGTCGGTTCCGTGCATTCCGGCTATCAGTTCTGAACTACTTCAAAAAGCGTTCGGCCGTACAGTTAGAACTGGTAGTTTTCAACTAATCTTTCTCTCCCGTTTCAGTTCAACTCATAACTGATTCGATACCGAACTGGTCCCACCATTCATTGTGTTCAAGGACCACGCTTCGGATCAACAGAACAACAAATAAATTCATAAAAAGATAACATATAACTGTTCCGTGACGGTTTGGATGACGATTAATCACTCAAGATTCTTTATAGGAGGTTTCTTCCTGCAGGTCCAGCACGGTTTCAACGCACACCGTTTCAACAAAGAAGTAGGTCGTAAAGCCCCAGCCTGATATGGGTATTTACTTTATTGCACGATGGGCAGATCGTGTAGTTTTGATGTACAATTCTACAATGCACAATATAGTAATTTTGATGTCAAGTTGTCTTAGATCTATCAATTAATAACCACCCACAGTTCGAACTCAGTTGTGCTGTGTGCATCAAGTGCTTGAGAGGGGAATGAACTCAAGAAAACCGTTCTCATATTATTGTCACGACGCAATTTAATCGTTAATAGTATACCAGTTTAAAGTGCTCGGAGGTAATTGAGGTACTCACCATGGCTGCGTGGATGTCTCGCACACGAATCATCTGTGAAAAAAAAAAATATTCTTAATTAAATTTAATTCATTAATTATTTATATTTCAATTCTTTCATTAGCTCGTACGTACATTGGTTTTTATACCTTTCCACATGAAATTGTAGCAGGGGGGTACTCACTGAAATTCACCTACCCGCTCCATTTATTTAAATGGGTATTTCCTGAAGGAAACTACCCATATATTTCCAGAACTCATATAAACATGAGATATCCCTTTGCATATAAACATTGTGTTAACCAGTTATCTTTTTCATATATTTAATCCCCCCCTCCCCAAACCATTGTGCTTCTTCCCCTTCCCCCAGGCCATCGTGGTTCTTTCCCAGAGATAAGGCGCTCAATTCCTGGTGATCAGTGCCAGTATTCCTGCCATCCTTAATTTTTTCATTTCGAAATCCGCCAGTACAGTGTTAGCAGGAGTAAAGTTCTCCACCATTAAATAATTTGTGCGCCTCTATACCATTAGATGGAGGAACCTTGGAGTTTCAGTCGAATCTTTCCTGGGCTCCATACAACTTTTGAGTCCCTTTTTCTTCCCTAGCGCACTTACCCATTAAATAAAGTATGGTTTTAAAAAGGGTTGCGGGAAGGGGGATGACGGTTATGAGAATTCCGTCCATAATGGACCACGGCTCTTCTCGTCTTATTGTGCACGCGGCAGAAGGGATATAGGCGGTTTGCAAGAATGATCCGTCAATTCCTCGAAGCGTTGCGTTATACTCTAACCAGTGTCATACCAAGGGGATGTCACACTCCTCACCCTACCTTATTGAGATTTTGATGAAGTGGAAACTATGCTGTATGGGCGGCTGGTTTTATCCCTTCCCACATGACATAGTACAAGTTTAATTATCATTAAACGTGAGGAGTATGTGATGTGTGTACGTGATTGAATCTTTAATGACAACTAAAAGGCTGATTGGTCTGCGTGGGTTTCTTCTCACAAAAATATTATTGTTTTTCTTTAATGACTAGGAAGTTTTAGATTTAATTATAAAATATATTGGAAACGACTAATTCTAAGCTTAGTCCTTGGATCTGAACTTTTGAACTGATGTAAGGAATGGTTTCTCACTCAGCCTGTCAGTCGACAGCTCCACATCTTAAAGGTATGCGTTATAGAACTTGAATCCAATCACATTACACTGAATACACAACAACTCTGTACTTCCTAATCAATTCATTGTTCCATGGTAAGTTGGGAGGGAGAAAATTAATGAAATTTGGTAGTTGGGTCCCATTTGGCGTCTAGTTGGTCCGCCAAGCTCGGCGTTACTGTCAGCCATCTCTAAGGGATGTAAAGTGGGGATGGTTTCCTAGGCGCCTTTATCTCAAATTTTTTTACGATCTTGAATTTGAAATTTTTTGCAGCCATTCGTAAGCACCGAATAGCTTCGTCAGCATGAGTGTGAATGAAACGATTTACATCCAGCCCGAAAATAATTCCTAGGGAACAGGTGATTATAAGCCGCCATGGCTGTATGAAATAGAGCTGGGTTGTTCCGTGGTATTATTTCATCTGAAGAATGATGGTAATTTTGGATTTTGCTGTTAAGTACTTTCGTAACTTGAGCAAACGTCATGCTTCATGAATAAGAACGAAAGGTCAATGATAGAATTATTGAATCCACCTTAATATTAATTTTATGAAACTGTAATTGCCCGGGTGGCTGCAGCATCGATTTAGGACTTTACGGGGGGGGGGGGGTGGGCAGGGTAGGTATTGATCACAGAAAACAGTGAACTACGCAGAAGGGGCATCTACACAGGTAAACAGTAAACAGTTGTGTATCTAATAATTTGAAGCGTTTTTCATGTTACGCGTTATTCAACTAAACACCGATTTTGTAAAAAAATGTTGCTAACAATTAAAAACCGAATAAAATCCCTCTAGAATCATGAAACAGCTGAACTGGGGACTGGCGGGACTGTTGCAGTTCCCCCATTCTCCCTAAAGTTTGTAACATGCGTAAACTGCGGTTCGTTTAAGATTCTTTTATGGAAGTTTTTATACGTCCATGAAGATGAGTCAGTATAACTGGGATGTGGGACGTTCAGCGCATGCGCCTTTGAGTGACGTCTTCACCTATCAGTTCTAATCGTAAATTAAAAATTTTTCTAGGTTTTTTTTTTTAAATGAGATGATGAGTTTTCGCGGAGATAATTTATGCTTGTTCAGTTACAGTCAAGTTACAATCAGTTCGTTAATAATTTTATGTATGTGCCCTGATCAGTGTGTGTCCTGTGCAATACCTGCTTTACTCAGCATGACTTGCTTTGTCGATGTTGCACTTCAGTTTACTACAGTTCTGAGTGTCTTGGTAGTCAGGAACTTTCGTCACTGTGGTTCTCACCCGACATATTTATGTTTCTCTTGCATAGATTTTTCTCAACGGTTCGTGTGAGAACAGGACTTCTGTGTTGTATCTCTGTTGTTGGAGATTCCAAGTGGCCGAGGTGAACGCCCTCCCTCAATTATTATTTTTCCTTACTTTCAAACTCTTCAACCGACCGAGAAACCCAACGTTTTTCTCGACTAAGACGCCACTGAAGAAGACACCAAAGCGCATTGTGATCAAATGGTAAAAAACGAGAAAAAGAGGGATATTTCTGTGTGGCGAGAAAACGTAACAAAAGAGTGAGGGAACTTGAGAAGTTTCCAAAAACGGAAGTAGGTTAACAAAAACAGCGCTAATAACCTGGGAACACGAAGCCGCTTGTGGCACCATTGTCTTACGCCCTGGCAAAAGAGCCCAACGGCGCGATAAAGGCGGGCACTCGGAAAGAATAATATGTCGTGAAAGTCACTCGACTACATTATTAATAACTGTTAACAAAGGAGAAAAGGGGAGGCTTCGAGGCTTGAAAACATCGGAGGAGCTAGATAAAAATCCTTTTTATCGATTTTAGACCCCTCCACCATCTCACCACGACGGTTCGGAGCTGAAAGTGCTGAGGTGCAATGCCCTTCTTTCAGAGGTGAATGAGGGGCGGCCCACGCTTCTTGTCGGAGCGGAGCCAAAACCGAGAAATAATCGTCCAACAAAGGATTTTGCTTAACCGAGGGATTAGCCGTGACGCTGTTAACTTCCGAAATCCTATATCAAAACCCACAGTGGGGAGGATGAGGGCTTTTGTTCCACGAATGAATATTAAATACGTCGACGGGGCTGCTTTGCTATACTTTGAGCGCTTACGGGATGCTGAAGTAATGAAGGATGAAAGCGAAGTTACAAGTAAATATAAACGAGAAGTATTTTTGGATCTTAGCGAGGCCATAATCG
Organism: Leptopterna dolabrata; assembly: GCA_954871275.1. Classification (NCBI taxonomy): domain Eukaryota; kingdom Metazoa; phylum Arthropoda; class Insecta; order Hemiptera; family Miridae; genus Leptopterna; species Leptopterna dolabrata. The sequence goes on along the minus strand of OX940977.1, from coordinate 13,834,334 downwards.
TAGAATGTTATTGTAGAGATGAATAAAAGAGGGCGTGATTATTTTGTTTGAAACTGTGCTAACATGACCTCAAGTCCGATAAGCTTTGCACAGAGCGCAGCACCAGTTTGAATACCCTAGCGGCTATTTCATCATTGTAAGTAAGTATACCTGCTTTACCCAGGCTCATTGATGTTTATTGCTTTTGGCTTCTTCGCGACAAGCCACGTGCGAAGCCTTGTGTTTACTTAGGAGACAAGAAAAACCGACGTTCTCTAAAATCAAAATTTCCATTCGCACCTTGCGTTCAAGACATCAAGGAACCAATTATTCGAGTTTGTGTCAGGTCTTTGGTCTCCTATTCGGTAAGTACGCAATTCCTTCCAACCTCCCCATTGATTAAAAAAGATTCGCCAAACGAGCTGAATTTGGTTCGAGGAGCTAGGCCCACAGTTGGTTTTATAAGTTTCATCGAAGTTCTGAAAATAATTCAACAACCAAGCATAAATTATCAACTCCATGTGATTCATCAATCTACTTCAGACAATTTGAGGGAAACGAATAATTTAAACCGATGTGAGGGAAAAGTGAAATCGAATGGACAGTGTAAAATTCACATTACCTAGATCTTTTCCGATTTCCATTTGAAAATTTCGTAAGTTACGGAAGAACCGTCGCACCAAACTTGGCTAATATTGTAAAAGCACAAACACTTATAACTCTTCACTCTTATAATGAATGATTACCAACTTGTAGAACCTTCGACTGGCTGCAAACCTGTCGTGGGACGTAGTTGCAAACTGGTTCCTTGATGGTCCCATCACAATTTGAACTTGGTTCTATTCTTCCGATTTCAAACTGTATCGCAAGTTCATGACGCGTTAGGTATAATTAATTATAACTAATAACTTATAATTTTATATAGGTAGGCAGGCACCAGCAGTGTAAAATTTATGATTTTCTTGTTTTTTTCTTTTACAATATTCTTTACATCAGAATACACTACGACTGAAGATAGATGAACAAAGCGATGAGTTTTTGACTGACAGCAATCTTCAGTGACCTTGCAATTCTCCGAGACTGGTGTCTGTAGGCGATGAAGAGATATGACTATGACTCATGAATTCATTTGCTGTTGATGTGGTCGACTCATTCATTGGATATTGATCAGTAACTCCCATGGCCAAATCAACTTTCTTCGTTAACTTGGAATATCACATTTTCTCTTGCGCTCTCAGACGTCGAAGATAATGTGCTGTGGAATGACAATTAGAGAACAACTGAAGATGTCAAATACCAGATGGACACATCCGAATTTCTCTGCAAACGTTTCGATGGGATGGAAGGAGGGGGAGGTTTTCGGGTCTCACAAATCCCCTCAAAATAATCTATGATATCTTCATAACACGACGCTGGATGCGGGATGACTAATATATTGTGTCTAATTGCATCAGGTACGGACCTAATTTTTGAGGTGTTGTCTTCCTACCCAGTTTATATTGCAGGGGCTCAATGGGAAATTGAATGGGTTGAAATTTCCTATTGTTGATCTCAAATTTGGAGTTACCGCCCTTCAACTACAGGTGCTCAATTCGAAATTCCTTCTCGGTGAGGCTTGATCAGAAGAGAAAATCGAGACGTCTCAGAAAGCCACATTTTGGTTTTTTATTCTGTGAATAGTGCATTTATGTATTCGGTCAGGAACATTTTTTTATAGCACTCCCTCAAAATTTTTTTTTACTTTCAAGGTGCTTAGGTTCCAAAAATGCCAATGTCCGTCCGCCGTATCATCCATAATCTACTTTCTTTCGCTCTAAAACATTCATTCTTTCGCACACGTGCTCCATTTGGGCCCTAGTTGTGTCCCGAAACTTTGCAGCCCGATCGGAATAAACTCAAGGGTGTTGTGGGCGAAAAATGGTTATAAAAGTAGAGTTTTTTGGTGTTTTAGTAACATGAGCTTGTGAGTTACCGTTTTCCATGCTTTTTAGGACGAGGAATATGAAGTCGATTTTGACCAACGAGTGAAGAATTGAGGTTCTAACAGTTTCAGCCTTGAATGCACGTTCAATTTTGGTCTAAAATCGTCGTTATTCCGCACACAGTTTGGGTCACCATTTGGGGACACATTTGGCTCCTAGTTGTGCTCCGAAGCTCGGCAGCCCGATCAGAATACACCCAGGGGTGTTATGGGTGTGAAAATAGGGTTTTTCAATTTTTTTTCAGGGTTTTAATGAACATGAGTTTGTGAGGTATCGTTTTCCATGTTTTTTAGGGCGAGAAGACCGAATGTGAGGTCGATTTTGACCAAAGAGTGAAGAATTGTGGCTATAACGAAGGTTCAGCTCCCAAAATTCATTTTTTATGAGTTAAAAACCTGGGAAATTGTCTGAAATCACCATACATTTGTATAATAACACTAGAAGTAGTATCACCAGGTGAATCAAGACAATTAAATGGCACTGTCAGTGATCAAAGATGGTTTGTTACAAAAGGGAGCCTAGGGTTTTTGGGGGCCAAAATTGGTGGAAACCATCAAAAATAGCTCTTTCAATTATTGCACATGAAAGAAGCAATAAATGACCAGCCATAATTTCTGTGGCAATATTTCTTAAGGACTTTGCAGAGTTTTGGTTTATTATTTTCAATAATGAACCATTGGAATCGAGCATGAAAAAAAAAATTCTTACCCCCCCCTCAAAATTTGATGGTTTACGTTTCAAGGTATGTAGAATCGAAAACTGCAATAAAACGCTGCAAATCCCTGCACAACGGTTTATTATTTTGTATAGAATACCCTTCCGTTACAGATCACAGCTCTATGTATAGATAACCCGTCTATATAATATAATATGTACTATTCTATACATATTATGTAGATCGCAGACCCTCCGTAGGTTAGTACCTAACCCCGTACTCGTTACTAGGTACCTACCTAAATCACGAGTTAAATGTTGCTAAAATAATTCTGCCGATGACAAACAGTACCTAACAAAAAGAAACACACATAATGAAGTTCTGAAAAGAAATTGTTGATGAGGAGTGAAAAAAGTTGCAAAAGTACCTACCAACAAACTCCAGCCCCTTCTACGTAGATGGTATAATGAACCGTTGTGTAATAATTTACCGTTGAGTAATGATTTACCGTAGTAATAATTTACCCATCAATAATACTTCAACGTTTGTTCAAGTTTCACTACCTACCAACAAACTCCAAAAGAGCCATCATTTTTCAAATTAAATAATATCACAGAACAACCAACTCGACTTCATACTCCGCCAATATAATCAGGTGATCCCTACCAATGATTGGCCGTATTCACAAATTCCTATTGTGGGCGCGTCTCTGGTTACGAGATTTGGTTTGAATTGTATACAATTTCATTCACACTGGAGTCGAAAATGCCTGTCGGTGCAACCTTCGGGGCCTTACTGTGAACGAACGGCTGGACGTACGATGCTCCGGATGGTCTTAAAAAACTCGCAAGTTCAAGAATTATTTAAAACCGTAAAAATATTTACGTAAAAAAATGGTATAGGCGTTTTGAAAATTTCAACCCCTATTTTGAACCCCTTAGAGATGACTCACAGTAACGTCGAGCTTCGAGGACCAACTAGACGCCGAACGGAACCTATAACCCGAATTTCATCAATTTTTTTTCATGGTAACTAAGAAAAGTGGCCCGTACGGCGTACGGCGTACGGCGTACGGTGTACGGCGTACGGCGTACGGCGGACAGACAGAAATATTTTTATTGCAGTTTTGGATTCTACATACCTTGAAACGTAAACCATCAAATTTTGAGGGGGGGTAAGAATTTTTTTTTTCATGCTCGATTCCAATGGTTCATTATTGAAAATAATAAACCAAAATATTTCTGTCTGTCCGCCGTACGCCGTACGGGCCACTTTTCTTAGTTACCATGAAAAAAAATTGATGAAATTCGGGTTATAGTTTCCGTTCGGCGTCTAGTTGGTCCTCGAAGCTCGACGTTACTGTGAGTCATCTCTAAGGGGTTCAAAATAGGGGTTGAAATTTTCAAAACGCCTATACCATTTTTTTACGTAAATATTTTTACGGTTTTAAATAGTTCTTGAACTTGCGAGTTTTTCAAGACCATCCGGAGCGTCGTACGTCCAGCCGTTCGTTCACAGTAAGGCCCCGAAGTTTGCACCGACAGGCATTTTCGACTCCAGTGTGAATGAAATTGTATACAATTCAAACCAAATCTCGTAACCAGAGACGCGCCCACAATAGGAATTTGTGAATACGGCCAATCATTGGTAGGGATCACCTGATTATATTGGCGGAGTATAAAGTCGAGTTGGTTGTTCTGTGATATTATTTCATTTGAAAAATGATGGCTCTTTTGGAGTTTGTTGGTAGGTAGTGAAACTTGAACAAACGTTGAAGTATTATTGATGGGTAAATTATTACTACGGTAAATCATTACTCAACGGTAAATTATTACACAACGGTTCATTATACTATCTACGTAGAAGGGGCTGGAGTTTTTTGGTAGGTACTTTTGCAACTTTTTTCACTCCTCATCAACAATTTCTTTTCAGAACTTCATTATGTGTGTTTCTTTTTGTTAGGTACTGTTTGTCATCGGCAGAATTATTTTAGCAACATTTAACTCGTGATTTAGGTAGGTACCTAGTAACGAGTACGGGGTTAGGTACTAACCTACGGAGGGTCTGCGATCTACATAATATGCATAGAATAGTACATATTATATTATATAGACGGGTTATCTATACATAGAGCTGTGATCTGTAACAGAAGGGTATTCTATACAAAATAATAAACCGTTGTGCAGGGATTTGCAGCGTTTTTTGTAAAGGTCTCACCGAGATGTCTCTTATTTGAAGTAGGAAATAAACGTTCAAGTACCCCAGACCATTCAAACTATCCCAGACCAAAGACGTGTGTCGACGCCACCTTCTGAGTCATGATGAGGTTTATTCTAATGAAAATTATTACAAACAAAAAACCTCCTTTAAAACCGGGTAAAATGTCAAACCGAGGCTGGCGACGTAATGGCAACAGTTTTTCATCAAAGAGTTCACGGTTACGTAAACATAGGTTGTGCAACCCGCTCATTGTTTATCCTCCCATAAAGCTTTGTAGCCGGCGGACATAACTTTGTTACAAGGGAAATTTGAATTCCCTTGAGAGCCTTGTAAAGGAAGTCCAGGGAAGGGACTGGGGAGGTAATTTCAGTTTGATGAATGGAAAACTTTGAGGTGACAAAGGGCGCTTGAGGTGTCGTGACGTCGGGTTTGAAAGGGAAACGTTTGGTTGTTCAGCAGGTCGGAGTCTAGTCGAAGGTCGAAGTTTCCAGGGTAACGACAAACCAGGAGTGCGAAAAACGCTGCAAATTCTACCTTGACGGTTCATCATTTTCTGTGCAGTTACGAGTATCATGTCTTCCATGTTGGCTATTATAGTTCTGTAAGCTGTTGAAATGCCTGAACTATATTTATATACAGGACTGTATTCATATACAGTAACTATATTGATATACAGGACTGTATTCATATACAGTAACTATATTGATATACAGGACTGTATTCATATACAGGAACTATATTTATAGCAACTATATTTATATACAGGAACTATATTTATAGCAACTATATTTATGTACAGGAGCAAGTCAGCTAAGCGCTGGTTTGTCTCTTCATAAAAAAGAGGTTTACGCTCTCTGGCGAGAGATAATTTCTAGGAGCTCTGTCTGGGCAGCGACCAATGCTAAAATAAATATAAATAAAAAAAAGTAAATTATGATTTTACTGGAAATCATAACTTTATTCTATTATTTCCTTTTTTGGTTTATTATTTTCAATAATGAACCTTTGGGATCGAGCATGAAATTTTTTTTTAACCCCCCTCAAAATTTGATGGTTTCCGTTTCAAGGTTATGTAGAATCCGAAAATGCAATCAAAAAATTTCTGTCCGTCCGCCGTACGCCGTACTGAGCACTTTTCTTAGTTACCATGATTTTAAATTCTGATGAATGGGGAGTGGAAGGATATTGGTTCAGCGATTGAGCCACGTACCTTCCCTCCTACCTTGATTGACAACTGTGGAAAATATAATATGAAGAGGAAACACAATCACGTGACGAAGGGGGCCGAGCAAGACGGGAATCAACGGACAAACAGAATTACAGGGCCGAATGAAGTCGCCTAATTGCCAGACCGTATCACTTTACCGGTTCCTGCCCTTATTAGAGTCTGGGGGAACCTAACAAATGAAATTACCTACCTTCGGGATCCAAACAACGGAAGGACGGCGAGGGCGGAATGGGAAAAAAAAAATTAATCAATGAAAACATCCTTTGAAGAGCTTTTCCAACAGGAGGTACAATCACTGACTTTTCTCCAGTTTTCAAACACAAAAAGGCCCCGCCTGACAGAAACGGGCTTTTCCCTGACCTTTTTTATTTTCACTGAATGCAATTATGGAGATAAATTCAATTTGAAGCCATCAGGGTAATTCTCGCCGACGTTTTATTTAATGCTTTAAATCAACAAGTTTTTCTTTCCCTTCTGTTTTTCATGTGTCACTGAGACCTTTTAATCGTGAATGTGAAGACGTCTTGAGAAAAATATTGAATAGAATTGTCAGAAATAATGATCAGAATTTTGATGGATACCTTTGGGAGCCAGACAGTTTCGTTGTTTAGTTGTGTTTTGAGCAGTTTAGGATGGAAGAAGTACAATAAATATCCGGTTCTGATTTCCAAATAAAAAGTAAACGTGTTTCCTAGTATAGTGTTTTATACAGCTTGCAAGCAACTTTGGACAGCAATAGGTTTTAGTTAGATACTTTAGACCTAGAATTTTCTTACATCAAACAAATTTTTGTGGAGATTTTAGAAATGCCACTCATTAAAGCCGAAATACAAGGTCTTGAAAAATAGGAAATTTTCTACAAAGGAAAGTCAGTAAGGCTAGGGGAAATAATATTTTGGCATAATCTTACTGTCTCAGCTCCATGTATAAAACTCACTTGCTAGTGAAAATGTGAGGCTAACAAGTTGTGAGGTTTTGAGTAGTAAACTAAGTAAGTAGTAAAGGTAGGTAGGTAAGTATACAGTTTAATGATCTGAGGACACCTTTGCAGCTCAAAAAATGTCGATTGCAGAGTGGTAACACAAGTAATTAAACTCATTTCATAATTATAATGTTTATTCGACATTGAGCCTCAAATGAGGGGAACAAAATCATCTAAATGCGTTCATTACTGTCGAAATTACAATAAAAATATTCTGACTTCTTCATAACAAAACATGATTAAGGTTTTTTGAAGAGATAGCTAGCAACATATGCGTGAAATGCTCGCTGAATGATTTTGAAGATATAATTTCAGAGAAATGACGGGGTTGAGAAAGTTCTGTGGTTACCTAATGTAGATCGAGTGAGTTTTCAAAGAACTAGGTATTGATTTTTTCCTGCCATTTCAACTGATTTGTTGGTGTTTTCCCCCCTCACTTGAAAACTGAAATAACCGTACATTATGAGAACCGTACATTATGTGAGTGTTAACGATTTTGGTAGAAAACGCAGGAATCCTACCTGAAGAAGTGGTGGAAGGGAAGATTTTAAGAAGGGGTCTATGGTATCAAACGTTTCGGTCACTCAAAAGTCGATTGCTGGTCACTAACCCAGCCTTGGTGTACTTAAAAGACAAATAGTAGCCTTAATTCATATTATTTATACTGGCATTTTTCTTTGCCTAGAAATTAATATTGAGTAGACGAGTCGACCATTCGGAAAAGCGTTACTGGAAACAATTTGAAGCCGTCCAATGTGTCATCACTGTTCCAAACTTATTACCTACCTGAAAACTATATTACTTATGTAGTGTTTGAAGTGATGATAGCGAAATGCTTGTTGAACGGTTTCTTCAATATTGTAGGTAGTTACTATTGAACGAATAGACCAGAAGGGTGAACAATTTCAGTTGAAAAATACAGTATGAAAATGTAGCGAATTTTAAAGAGTATTTTTATTTTTAGATATAATTCTGACATTTTAATAGATTTTTTCGCCCATGAAAAGTCAAAATTCCCCGACAGCTTGGACGTAAGCTTACTCTGTACAAGTACAAAGTTGTCACTAGGAGCATGGCCTAGGGGAGAGCATCAAGGATGTGCTGCAGGGCTCAGACATAAATATTAACACGGATCGGAAGTTTATCTCCTAAACGGCACCTCCTACACCTGAATAGGACGGAGAACAGTTTGGACAGCTTTGTCGCAAGTTTGGACAGCTTTTTGCGTGCTTAGGAGTGCGCGAGGAGGCTCAGCTCAAGCTCGCGTGTCCGTGTACTCCCGAGCCTCCAGCACCTTCTTCCCCTGACTTTTTTTTAAATGGTTGACTGGAGTGATTCACATATATGTACCTATGCTATATTATATAAAACGGCTTCCCACCAACGTTTTTTCATCCCCCCCCCCCCCCCCCCCCCAAAACATGCCATCAGCAGCGCCGCCCCACCCATCACCAATATTGCTGCACTAACCTCAACCTCCTTGACGACATCTCAACGGGTAGGTACCTACTGAGACTGGGGGCCTATTCACTAAGCCAAAGAGACATCTCTTTTCGATCCGACTCTCTTTTGGCAGAAGAGATTTTTATAGTATCCATGACAGGGTTATTCAGTAACTTCTAAAAGAGAGAGTTGGCGGCCATCTTGGCATTTTCGATCTGTTTCAGAGAGATACCTAATTAGGTGTCTTTTCTCGAAAGAGACTTCCCTTTCTCATTTCTCGTTTGTCTGATAGTGATCGTGTATCATTCTTCGTTTATCGGGTACTATACCGGTCATTTTGATGCATGTTCATTCATCACTTGAAGGTGCGTCGATTGTTCATTAAAATATATACATATATACATATTAAAATATATACATTAAAATATATTATCGATTCATGAGTGCAGTGATCCGCATTTCAGCCTACGTGTTGTAATAATATTGTTTCCAAAACCTGGAATCTTTCGGCTCGCCCTTCGAGGGACGCACATATCGCATATATCGCGTAGGTACTATTCAGTAAAATAGACGAACTTGGGAGACACTGGAAGAGATTCTCTCCCGAAGGAGACTATCTCTCCCAGGAGATTTTCAAAATAGATCCTAGTCTATTTTCACTATCTCTTTTAGTGAATAGGCCCCCGACGTCGGTTCAGGCATGCTCGGACAAATCGCTGGGCTCAAGGATGCTCGCGGTGGATAAAATTAGGGACGAGCGTGCGCCTGTAAAGCCGCATTTACACTGCCCGCACATCCTCGAGCATCGAGCACTTGCGATCGTTGTTCGCCTGTTTTCAACGAGCACGAACGTTGAAAATGAAGTGGGTTCCCACTGCCTGAGCATTTCTGACGATCAGTTGTTCGAGAGCATTCGCTGTGAACAGATGGCACCCGGAGTTGTCGAGAGTTGCGGTTACCGCTGTGTCAGTTTTCTGGTTACCTTTTCCTGTCCCTTTTGAAATTCTTCCTTGTTTTTCTCCCTCCTGTACGAAGCCAGCAAGGAATTCACTTTGTTTTTCACGGTCACACGATGTTTGAAACTGCGGAGCAATGGCTTCCCAGGCGTCATTTTTCTTTATTTTGTTAAAATAAAGTTTGTGGTCGGGCTGCCACAGCTCTGGGAACCTCTCATACAGGGAAATTATCGTTAGGCACTTATCATTTTCCCACTCCATTGCAAAACAGTCCAAATGAAACCGCAAAACAATAAAAAAGGACAACACTCAAAATCAAAATGGGAGAGAGGTGAACACTTCAACAACTTGGCGAGAACTAGATTGGGCGAACAAGGACACGTCGAAGCGGCGTGTTTACACAGAGCGAGCGGCGAACGAGCATCCCTTTGATGATTCGCGGGAAAACCGACGTCGGATGGATCAGCCCCGAGCACCAACGAGCCTTCGCGCGAACCCTGTTCGGCCAGATGCGAATGTTTAGACTGCCCGAGCATCGAACGAATGCTCACTCGAAACCCCTGTTCGCGGCAAATGCTCGGGCAGTGTAAATGGACCTTAGATGCCTGTCGGCTCAGCTCGACCCACGCTTGCTGCAAGTGTGTCGCCGGCTCAATGAGGAGGCAATCATGGCGGAAATTATAGGTAGGTATTTTGTGGTGGGTTATTTAGTCAGAAACCCCTTTTGTTGTGATTATGACACCCCCAAACAGCAAGCGTTTTCAGTAGCCTTCGGACCCAGCGATCCAGCAGTGATCCTCATTTCAGCCTACGCGTTGTAATAATATTGTTATTCCAAAACCTGGAATGTTTCGGCTCGCCCTTCGAGGGACGCACATATCGCATATATCGCGTAGGTGCAAACTCGAAAATGACGGTACCATTTCCCGACGCGTTGCCGTATACGGGTTCCATTCCCGCTTGATTACTGTCATTAGAAAACCTCCCTCGGCCCCGTTGTTGGGATCGATTCCAATCTGCCGCGATTATTTTGCAACGACTAAACGACCGGGCGTGGGGACCGTCCGTTCGTACCAATTAAACCCGATAACACTTTTGACACGGGGAGGACGTGTGCAGTCTAAACGATCAAGAGCGCAATATTGTGGGCGGGCTTGACTGCTTTATGAGCTCCCGTCCAATCTCCCTCGGATCGCTTCTGGTGGCTGTTTACTTCTCCACGTCAAAAATTACTCTCGCGGTTGACGATAAAAATAAGACCATATTTTACCGAGTAACGTTTCCAGTAGTAATCGCGTCCTTCTGTTCTGCCCTTTTCCATATTCACCCAGGCTGAATTATTCAGTAGCCATCATGTTAATTATTAGACACTTCATGATTGGTGTTTTAAACACCAGTAAAGGCATTTCGAGAAAAAAAGAGACTGTACGAGGTTTCTCTTGCCAAGAAATACCGCTCAACAGAGGCGCTAAACCAGAATGTCTCCGTCCACATCTGAACCACAAATTTTAGCTTTATAACCCCTTATAGGACACTACCGTCTAGCCTAACACATACGTAGGGTCAATGTGAAAATGAATATAGGACAAAGTGAGAGAAGTTCATTGGTATGTAGGTCCCGTTTGGGGTCTCGTTGGACCTCGAAGCTCGGGGTTACTGTCAGTCATCTTTAAGGGGTGAAAAATAGGGGTTGAAATTTTCAGAACGCCGTAGCTCGAAAACTTTCAATAGAAGGGTATGGTTTTTTTTACATGTTTAAATTTATCTTGAATAACGAATTTTTTGAGACCATCCGGACGACAGCCGTTCGTTTGCACCGAAAAGCTTCGTCAACATGATTGTGAATGAAACGGTATGAGGCCCCGGATATCATTGCTAGGAATCACCTGATTATAATCAAAGATGGCTGTATGAAGTCGAGTTGGTTGTTCTGATATTATTTCATTTGAAAAATGATGGATCTTTTGGATTTTTTTGTTAGGTACTTGAACAAACGTTGAAGTATTATTGGGTAAATTATTACACAACGGTAAATGATTAAATAACGGTAAATTATTACACAATGGTATATTATTACGCAACGGTAAATTATTAGACAATGGTTTATCATACTATCTACTCAGAAGGGGCAACTATACAGGTAAACTATTACACAACGGTTTATTATTTATCTTACGCTTCATGAATAACTACAAATAATTAATGATTGAATTATTGGATCCCGCGCATTTGTATGAAACTTTAATTCCCGGGCCGCCTCTAGTACTCCTTTTAGGGCTTCCCTGGGAGGAGTTTACCTCTTTACCTCTTTAGTTTGAGTTTAGGTGTAGTCAGAGAGAGTGAAAAAATAATTATCAAATTACGAATCATAATATCAATTAATTATTAGATAAGTAATGCATTTCAAGATCGAATAAGTAATGACGAGTAAATCGTCTCTTATTCAACTTCTCATTCAATTAATATCTTACTGTGGTCAATAAAACACCTCATAACTGCCCTTCTTTACAGAAAAAACCCACAGAGGGCGTTTTTTGCTGTTGGAATTGTACCTAAGGACACTCGAGGACCTGTCTAGGCAATGGGGTGGATTGACACTTACAAAGTTTTGCCTCTTGCTTCATAAGAAAGGAATCGTTGCGTGGGGAGTTTTTTTAAACGACAAGACCATCCGAGGACCAGTTTATATTTTGTCTTTCATTTTTATACTATGCCCAGTTACCTTTCACCTAGGACTACATGGAATGTTTCTTTATATATATGTATATACAGTAGAAGTCCCTTATAGTGATCGAATTGGGACTGACTGGAAAAAGTCACTATACACGACCAAACTCTATAAGCGACTCCTACTGTATATAGATATATGTGTATATATACTTCTTTTTTCCCATTAGAATCGTACCTAGGTACCGTACAGCTATTGGAACTTTCATACTTCTTTCCAATATCTACATCACAATATTACGTACATAACTTTCCTGCATGTGCTTGAATACGCTGTTTCTCGGGAGCCTTTTCGGGACTTCAGTCGATTGTTCTTTGCAGGCCGCCACTTTTATTTATAGACGGGTAGTTTACTGCAACATTTCTCAAAATGACTCACCGTTTCTCTACGCCCCATCGTGAATCAATCTGGTTTTATGTTCTTTTGAAAATATTGTTCACTTTCAGTCCTCCGTTCCACTCAGTATGAGTAATGCTAAATCACGGAGTTCATTTTATGCACTGAATTCGGAATGTGGATACGGTTGTCGTTTTTTCATCATCACGTAAAAGTAATGTACTCATACCCTCGGATTCAAGGCATTCATCCTTTGAGTGTTGATAACATTCAGATGATGTTATAAAACTATTCATCCGATCATAATTATTAACCCTCCGATGTATCATGATTAGAGCAATTAGATATTGTAGGTAGTATTGTATATGAGTAAAAGCTACAAAAATGAATGAAAAATTAAAATGGATGTAGGATAGGTATATTTTTTTTTTTTAGAGTTAAGTAGTTTTTGACGCCCCGGCTGTGCTGCAACATCACTTCGTTGAACTGTGTTCTCCGTCGGATGCACCGGGGTATCAGCAATATTTACCTACTAACATTTCTGCACCAATATTTCTGCATAAATAACAATATCTCTGTTTTTAAATATTGTTACTGATATAAAGTGAAAAAAATGACGTTTCCACTCTTTGTGGCGTAGAAATTTGGGGAAACATTTTCTAATACCTAGTGAAAATTCACTAAAAACGACTAAGAAAATTCACGCCTAATATAGCGTTAAATGAAGCAAGGGAATCAGTTGCTCATAAGAATTGACCGGTTGCGTGAATAAATACAGCATACAAATGTTGATTTATAGAAGGATTTTGCGACACGGCATCTCTGCGTGACTTTGTTAATAAGTGCGATTTTACTACAATCAGCCTCCTGTTTTGCAGTAGCACATCCACATTGGTATAATACGCAACGTACATCCGAGCAATGAGTCAAGTTCATTTGACGATAAATTATGACACTGTAGTTAGCTTCGACGAAAAACTCACCAAGTTATTATTGGAAATGACTTACTCCGGCAGGAGCTGAAGGGAGTTTTTCATAAAATCGGAGCAACGGCCTTTTCCGTACGATAAATCACCGGTAGTAAGGTACCATCGAAAACCTGGAACCCTTTATTACTTTCGCGCCGAGGGAGCATAGTATGCCGAGCATTTATTTAAGGTTTAATAAACTGAGATGGGGAGGTGGAGGAGGCGATATATTGGAGTTAATGCAGTCGTTTTCATAACATCAGCTAAAACTGGGAACCTTTCTGGGGAGAGGGTGGGCTGAGTCAGCCAGCCTTTAAACCGCCCCAACCCCACAGTAAAGGCCCCGGACGATGGTCCTTGCTCTAACCCTTAGGTCGTTCTATAATCCTCTTACAAGAGAATTGAATATTAATAGCTGGAGCATATCTGTTAAAAGCCAATTGACCAGCAGCGAAAACACCTATTCTGCGGTGATATCGTCATTTTCGGTTATGAAGATACCGTCCTGGTTGATATTCGGTTGGAAAAGGCAATCCAGAGTTGATGAAGCAGTGTACAATATAACCGCTATATTTTATATGAACCACAAGTTTTGGAGATATCAGCATCACTCGAATTGCAGTGTCAGATGTTTGTCAGCTATACAGTAACAGAGAGCCATTTCAGTTAATTTCGATACAGCTGTGAGGTCACAAATTTTGGGAAGGGACCATAAAACTCGAAGAGGAGTGAGGACCAGCGACTTTCTCCCACATCTGCAAACTTGAAAAGCCTTTTGTGGCTTAGTGGTACAGGGGTAATATGGGACGAAGCGATTTACCTCTTTTCCATGAATATTCCTCCTGGCATTCTCAATAGGTGGATAAGGAAAAATACACTGCCAAGGTGATGGCACAGGAGCATCCTCGTCACAATCAGAGTGACCAATTATAAAATAGAACAGACTCGGAAGCAAAATAACATAACATTACATTACATTACATTACATTACATTACATAACATTACATAACATTACATAACGTTAAATATACATATTACATAACATTACATTACATAACATAACATTACATAACATTACATGAAATATACATATTATACATAACATGACTTCCATAATACATTACGTCCATTATACATAACTAGCCTGACCGCTCGCTTCGCTCGCTATCCGAGATTCGCTGTACGCAGTATCGTGGAACCAACAAACGACGGAAAAATCCCATAGCCTACCGGGTATTTGTGCCCAATTTTATCAAAATCCGTCAAGCCATTCAGGAGTTGACCATGGTCGACCATATTTCCGCTATGGTCAGGGAATTAAAAATGCGCCTACGTTCAACTTGGGAGGCTACCGGATATTGGTGCCAAATTTGGTCGATATCCGTTGAGCAATTCGGGATTCGACCATGGAGGGGCCCATGGATGCGCTAAGGTCGACCGCGGGGGTAGTCCGAAGGGTCGATCGTAGATAGAATTTCACGTAGATTACGAATACGCGATAAAAAATAGGGGTTACCATTTCAATTAACGAAGTTGACCATGGTCGACCATAGTTCCGCTATGGTCAGGGAATTAAAAATGCGACGTTGCACAACTTGGGAGCCTACTGGATACTCGTGCCAAATTTGGTCGATATCCGTTGAGCAATTCGGGATTCGACCATGGAGGGGCCCATGGATGCGCTATGGTCGACCGCGGGGGTAGTCCGAAGGGTCGATCGTAGATAGAATTTCACGTAGATTACGAATTCGCGATAAAAAATAGGGGTTACCATTTCAATTAACGAAGTTGACCATGGTCGACCATAGTTCCGCTATGGTCAGGGAATTAAAAATGCGACGTTGCACAACTTGGGAGCCTACTGGATACTCGTGCCAAATTTGGTCGATATCCGTCAAGCCATTCAGGAGTTGACCATGGTCGACCATAGTTCCGCTATGGTCAGGGAATTAAAAATGCGACGTTGCACAACTTGGGAGCCTACTGGATATTCGTGCCAAATTTGGTCGATATCCGTCGAGCCGTTTGGCCGTGCATAGGACAGACAGACAGACAGAGCGCATGCGCAGGGCGAACCGCTGGCTCTATCATGTTGAAATTTATATGGGACCTCAATGGGCCCTACCCGCTTAATCTCTGAGAATTACATTGAAATTGGGTGAAATCTTTGGTTACTACGGCTGTAACAAGGAAATTGAATCTATTTCACGCCAGCGCATGCGCAGAGCGCACCGAGGGTACGATCATGCTGAAATTCATACTGGAACTCACTAGGCCTTGTCCAAACAACCCTTGAAAATTTGAGCGAAATTGAATCAAAATTGTGAAAGTTATGCGTGTTTGTTGAATTTAACGTTAGCGCATGCGCAGGGCGTACCGCTGGATCAATCATGTTGAAATTTGTATGGGACCTCAAGGGGCCTTATCCGCACCATCCCTCAAAATTTGAGCTGAATCAATTCAAAATCGTGGAAGTTATGGCTGTAACAAGGAAATGCGGACAGACTCACAGACTCACAGACCGACAGACACGGAACCAAATTTGTTCAGTAGGCTTTGAAACGCAAAATGCAAGTGGAAATTTTGATTTCTGAAGACAAAAATTTTTTGGCTCACGAAAGTGAACACAAGGCTTCCGCTGCTTCGCAGACTCGGAAGCAAAATCTATGTAGCCCTTCTTGCACACCAGAGATCACAAGTACTACTCGGCTCAAATTAGTACTTTCCCAGCTCCAAGTACTTTTTGACATGATCTAAAATCTATCTACTAGGCCTGGGCAAATATAGTTTATGATAGTTAAACTGTTTATGTGGAAAAGCCTACCGGCGTTACGAGGTGCATCACTATAATTTCATTGTAGATCCCAGTGGGCTTTGTTATTGAATACTTGTTTGATTTTTCGATTAGGTATACCTACCTACTTGAAACATCGTCTCAACTATGCAGAGTATAGGTAGGTACATTTCTAATTTTCACTTCTAAGACTCTAAAAAAAAAAAGGTGTTGTTGATTGAAGGGAATTCTCACGTTGGTGGTGGAGGGGGGGGGGGGGGGGTATTCTGAGGGTCCAAAAGCAAGAGGACTCTTGAGGAGTATGAGGACTTCGAAGCGTCAGTTTTCGCACGCTCCGCCACGTGTGTCATGGCATATGCCTTATACATACTACACACGTACAACAACGAGGAGACTCGACGTTTCAGTTCACAGGTAGACCTTATTACAAATACATGATTAATAGTTCCACTAAAAACATCTCCCAAGTGGGTGGGTAGTATAGCTTCCACACATCGTTACTTGGATTTATATTTATAATTCTTCATTGTATCATCAGTTTACACTTGATATACCTACGCTACCTTCCTACCAATAAAAAAACGCCCCAATTACCTATCAGAATCGAAATTAAATTCATAGGGACCCAGAAATATCGTCGATGAAAGTGTCAGCGAAATCGAAAATACAACCGGAATTATGAGTGTTCCAAAGTTTTCGCGGGCCGCACATGCGCATTGGCTACTCCCACTACGATCAAAATGAAATTTGTAGGGTATATAATTATAGTCTGTATAATTTACAACCAGGGATTTGAGCGTTTCTAGGTTTCGTTGTTCGCGCATGCGCAGACAGTGCTGTTAATCTATATTATGTGGTTGAGAGGAAAATATTAACGAACTAGTAGAGTCTGTGTGATCCCTGAAAATTTTAGTAAAATCGGTCGAATCTAACCCAATTTACGATAGTATCAGGAATTTCCGTATGGATTGTTGTTTGAAGATATGGTGGTTACAAGGAATTACGTACAGACCTACAGACTCAGTTCCTTGATGTTTGAAAAGCGAAGTTGCGAGGGAAATTTTCGGTTTTGAGGGACAAGGGTTTGTCGAAGCTCTCTTACCTTAGTGTGGAAGCAACATAGGCCAATAGATGGTCTCGAGCGGGGTCATTGCGCAGCTACTGCCTACTCATTGACGTTGTCCTATTGTCAGGCCCAGTGTGAGGTATTGAGAGGCAATCGATAACCGGAAACGGGCATTGCTTTATGACAAACCACGCCCCTGGTGATGGTCGGGAAATTGCATTCGTCTCACGGCTGAACATATGACATTCCAGAACTGACTATTAATTTTCAACCATAATGCTGGTACACAGCACTGTAATTTGCCGTTGAACGACTGCTGAGAGGGGTTAAATTACATTAGTTTACTACATACATTATTATTAACGAATGAAAACCGGGTACGTAATGAGCTAAAGAAAAAGCCAGTCGAGCTACTCCCATTCAGGCCTCGCCGCAGCTGCAACACCGAAATCCCCTGTTTCCTAAGGCCGGAAAGGACCACCGCGGCCGGTGCCCTTGGAACCACCGTAAATCCCGACAGCTCTTCAGTGAAAGGTTTCGAGTCTTCAGCGATATCATCAGTGGTGGGAGGTCGTCCGGGTTCCCATTCATAAAATCAATAGCAGCGAAAATGGCGTGAGCCGGCCTTCCCCGCTCCCCGTCACCTGTACTCGTTCAAAAGCGAAGGGTAAAGCTATCATTTTATCTGTATAAACTTTTGCCTCAAAGCCCTACAGCTTGTCTGCGGTGAAAC
This sequence comes from Leptopterna dolabrata, assembly GCA_954871275.1. NCBI lineage: Eukaryota > Metazoa > Arthropoda > Insecta > Hemiptera > Miridae > Leptopterna > Leptopterna dolabrata. Next base: position 13,816,263 of record OX940977.1, on the reverse strand, counting down.
AGACCCCTCTCACTCCCACTCGACATCCAACCAACCGGGTTTGTCCGTCGTTTCAACGGAAACACGTCAAAACTTGCTTCTTACTCCGTTTCCGATTTTGGCGCCCGAGGTTTCGTCTGGTGCTCTCCCTTCAACTTTGGGAGTTGGCGTATTTTCCCGACGGAACTTTCAAAGGCGGATTTAGAGACATGCTAGATCTATTCGGGAGTAGGTAACCGAAAATTGCGACCAATCCAGGCTTCCCATCGATTTTTGCACGAATATAAGTTAGCCTTGGCCTACCCCATGTGTGCAGGAAAGCTCATGATGAAATATGACATCATTTCGGCAGCTTTTCCAGGGAACTTTTCAGACATAGATCGCTTGTCGGCTACCGGTAGCCTTCTTCTGTTATATTACGCCTTTATAATAGGCAAGAGCGGGTACCCTCCCCGGCCACACCAAGTTTGCACCAGTTAGTGTTTGACAATTTGTAGGAGTTTTATGTAAATATGTGCAGTACCAAACAAGCATCCTCCAGTTTATTAAGGATTCCTCCAATATACAATTTCCAAAATAATAAACGGAGTTATTTAAAGGTTGTCTGTATCCACTAACATACAAATAAAACTTATTTATGTTTTTTACTGACGATAACTTGATAATCGAAAACGGTAGGTATTAGTGGAAATAGACAATATTTCAATAACTCCGTTTTTTATTTTGAAATGTAAATTTTGAGTTTTTATTTTGAAACGTGGGTGAAGGCACGATTCCAATTTTTAGGTATTTTGTTGTTATTTATTGGAACTATGAAATGAAGGAGACACAGAATTCAAATGGCATCGACTGCGTCAACAATCAGTCGAGCTTGAAGCAGTGGCTGGGAGTATTTCATGAATCGATAGGAGTCTCTACATCTTCGCTGACATCTCTCAAATTACAGTATTACTCATGATGATGGGAGAAATCACCGAAGGATTCATTTTTCCTTGTTTTAAACATCCATGCACCACATAACCTGGAACTCTATACACAGCACCATTAAACCACTGGAGATCCACTTCCTATCTGCACCAGTTCTATCTCTCTACCAATTTCACTTTCACAACACCGGCTGAATATTATGGGTCAGTTCAAGGTGTTCTTGCGAGTGAAATAGTCTATGAAAATGTTAATTCCTACAATAGTACATTAATAAATTAATAATTCGCACAAAACAAGGTGGCCTGGTTGCGCGACGGAATAAAGGAAAACATGTGCATTCCTGGCTGTGTATGTGCAACTGAGTTCAGTGATTGATTTACAGCCCTCAAACGGGTAACTATAGACTTCTGTTTAGTACCACGCCTCTGCTTTACACGGTTTTGAAGCTAGTTTGAACATCTGGTTAGCGATGTGCGGATTATCCCGACAGAATTAATTAGCGCTTTTGGCCAATTTCGAAAGGATGCCCTCGCCAGCTACACCCACCGTTGACGTGTGTTATTAGCTGTTGCCGTGCACATATTCCTGTTCTCAACTGCATCCTGTGATGATCACCTACCACGTACTTTGATCCCAACCTCATGAATGCCGTTTCTATCCAAACCACCCATTAGCTACCATAAAGAAATCCCACAAATGAACTCTCATTCGTCCCTGGGATAAGAACTGCAGGAACCTCCGTCGTGATATACTAAAAACGCTGCAAATCCCTGCACAACGGTTTATTATTTTTGTACAGAATACCGTTCTGTTACAGATAACAGCTCTCTGTATAGATAACCCGTCTATACAATATAATATGCACTACTCTATACATATTATGTGAATCGCAGACAGCGTTGGCCAATAGAATTGCAGAACGCGTAGCCGTGGCCGGCCCTTGTGATTGGAATGGCCTAGGCCAGTCGTAATGAATTTATTGAAAAAACAAAAGAAAACGATTGATTGAACCATTTCGGACCATGCCACTGCGCACCATGCCAATTAGACAATTCTAAATGAATTCCAAATGAAAGTCCAATTCAGACTGATGGTATACCAATTTTTACAATTCTAAGTGAATTCCTAAGTGCACTAACAATTACAATCCTAAGTGCAATCTTAGAGGATTACAATTACAATCCTAAGTGAATTAAAGTGCAATTGAAATTGTAATCCAATTGCAATTTCAATATTTTATTAACACAACTTTGCCAATTTTGGCGAATGTGGAGTGTACGAGTATGTTTATAGGATTAGTGTGTCGGGAATTTAGATGGGGATGTTAGGTAGAGTGGTGAGCAGTGGCCAATTGCAATTGAAAAATGATGAGAATCGCAGACAGCGTTGGGCCAATAGAATTGCAGAACCATTTCGGACCATGCCAATGCGCACCATGCCAATTAGACAATTCGAAATTAATTCCAATTCAAATTAATGAATTCCAATTCAAGTGAGCAGTGGCCAATTGCAATTGAAAACAACAGACTCACAAACAAGCCTATGATTCCCCAATTGCAAACAATAAAGTAATCCAATTTCAATTGAAAATTTTGATTGATTGATCGATCAATTGATTGAATAAATTGATTGATTGACTGAATCCAGCGCGTCCCTGGTGACAAGAGTATACAATTTCATTCACCCTGCTGTCGAAAATGCCTGTCGGTGCAAACTTCGGGGCCTTACTGTGAACGAACGGCTGGACGTACGATGCTCCGGATGGTCTTAAACAACTCGCAAGTTCAAGAACTATTTAAAACCGTGAAAAAATTCACGTAAAACAAAGGTATAGGCGTTCTGGAAATTTCAACCCCTATTTTGAACCCCTTAGAGATGACTGACAGTAACGTCGAGCTTCGAGGACCAACTAGACCCCGAACGGGACCCATAACCCGAATTTCATCAATTTTGTTTCATGGTAACTAAGCAAAGTGGCCCGTACGGCGTACGGCGTACGGCGTACGGCGTACGGCGTACGGCGTACGGCGGACAGACAGAAATATTTTTATTGCAGTTTTGGATTCTACATACCTTGAAACGTAAACCATCAAATTTTGAGGGGGGGTTAGAATTTTTTTTTTCATGCTCGATTCCAATGGTTCATTATTGAAAATAATAAACCAAAACGTGACTCCCAGCAAAGACTGCCATAAATGAACTCTTCCACAAGACTCTTCTCTAAATAAAGAACGTGTAGCACATTTAATTCCCCTTGGAACGATAACTCCAGCGAACCTTGGTTACAGTTCACATTTAGGCGAATTACCATAGGCCATTTCACCTGTCCCACATTTGCAGGATGCGAACTAACGCTCATTTCTACTCCGCTTAAATCCGCTTTAAAGTCTACGCTGGAAAATTCTGTTTTTGTTGCTTAATTCCGGATAGAGCGTTAGATTAAGCTCGACGTGCAAAGTGGAATTTGTTGGTGTATTGCATCAACGGTTATCTATGAATTTCCGAGTGGTATAGCATTATAAGTGAAGTGTGAATTAATGCAGTTAGCCGACGGTAATTTGATTTTGTTGGAAGCGTAGGCTGTGGCACTGCCGCGCATCGACGGTTTGCAGTATAGTAGACACAGGCAAAAGTAGTCAGTACTAATCGAATACAGTATTCCCTCGACGGCCTGATGATTTCCTTTCGTAGAAAGCAAAACCGTCTTCTGTACTCGACTTGCCAGTGACGACGGATTCCTTCGGAAGGTATGTTAATTGTACTTCAGGTTAGGCCAGAATACGGATAGAAAGTTGACGTCACCACTAACCAAGGAGAGGTTCGATGACGTCACAACTCTATAATTTCAACACCAAATAACTCTCACTTTCTAGAAACCTCTAGCTGAAATCATTCATTTACGGAAAGCGCAGAAATGATCCCTTTCAGACTTTACTGACGAGTGAATTAACTCGTGACGGCTCTATGCCACAAGGGTATCTGTCTCCGGAAGCCGAGTGGTCAAAGGAGTAAGCTAGTGTGAGATTCATGTAGCTCCCAAGGGCCCGGATTCGACTTCTGACTGAAAACAAAATCATCTCAGTACAGGGAGAGGTTTAAGGAAGCTGTGAATAACAGAGTTGAGTGACTAGTCTTAATTTGGCACAAATTAACAGTTAGCGCGAATAGACCCGGGTTTAAATTTCTCTTGGGTTATTTCGCGGTTACTTGCTGTTTGGGTTTGGGATGGTGGCTGTCATCAGGGCAGTGTATAAATCTTGAGCGATATGACCGGAATGATACTCCTGAGAGGACGGATAACCACGATGCAGGCTGGGCACGCATGGTCACATGGTCGTACACAAGATTCCTGAGCGCGAATAGGAAAAATCTGTTAGCAGTCGAAATCTATTTAGGCAACAGAAGAGCGCCTTGCAAATAATTTTTTTTTTTTTTTGTTGTTGTATAGGTGCGCCTTGCAAATAATGCTTGCCATTAATTCCTTTTTGGCGTTCCAGTGTCCCCATACGGGCTATGAAAGCGGAACTGATGAGATTATAAGGAGTCGCAACAACATAACAGCTATGTGCGAAGGGTGATTCGAATTATATATTTATCGCGGCCAGGCAACAAACCTCGTGTCAGCAGGAGGAAAATCCTATTTTTCCCCATCAAGGCACAAAACTTTGTAAATATGTATGTATATACATACATGTGTACAGATCACTAGCTTCTATAATAATACAAATTATGATACTAATGATGTGTACAGAATCGAATAATAATGCAAAATATAGAAATACAATTAAAAAATTTACAAACATAGAAAAGAAAGGTATTCCTTGTCGGTTTCACTTCCTTCCCGAGATTGGGGCTAAAAGTGATTTCCTATTTACCGAAGCTGCTCATTTTATCTTATTTTTCTCCGTTCCTTTGGAAAGCACGTCAGTGTCGTTTTTGCCGCCCCACCTATTCACTGGCTGGTTTTTTTCGTAACTCCATAATGCAAAGCTCCTACCTGTTGACGTCAGAGGGGTCTGAAATGTTAGATATAAAATAGGAATAATGTCAACAGTAACACTGTAATAATTATTTCGAGAACCATCAAGAACAAATTTAATTCTCGGAACGGTTTCCCGGCGACAGACCGCCTGACAATGCACGTAGCGAAATGGTGCGTCAAAATTACTCTAAATTCATTTTTTTAAATACCTACTTGATCAATATTTTTGCTCCATGATAGTTTGGCCGGCGATTGGTCTAACATGACGCTTCTCTGGTACTGGTATGATTTCCTGCTTCAGGCCCACCGTTCCAACCCATACAGGTTCCATTAAAAAGGTAGTTGAAAGAAGCACAAGTGAGATGACTATGTACTTTACTTGAGAGAATAATTATACTTATTTTATCTATGTCCTGCAATATGTTCTTAGTTTTAACAAGTAAGACCTACCCGCAGTCCCATTATAGTTCTCCTGAGAGCGATATATTAAAAAGTTGAGTGGGGAATGAATTCAAGAAAATTAAATTGGTAATTCTTAGAAGTAATACATGCACTCACCATGGCTGCGTGGATGCCTGGCCCAAAAATCATCTGTAACAAATAGAATGCGTTCTTAGTACAGTTTTTCCAATCCTTTCATTGGCATATACAATTACCACATCCGCCAGCTATCAACAACATTTCTTAGTACAAATTTTAGTTATTATTAAATCTAAGGATGGTGTGTCTACCAGCATGTTTGAAGTAATGTCGCTTGACCGATTGACTTGGGTTCTTTTTGACAAGAAAAAAAAAAAAAATAATAATAATAAAGTTGGGGTTCTACTGATAAACTATTTATAAGGGGAGATACTACTTGTTCTAATCCAAATCCTCCAAATCGCTGAATGGGAAATTTTACTGCAGGTGTGCTGATGATTTTGTCTTGAGAAATTTGATTACCAATGTGTTTACCAGTAATCCTCTAATCCTAATATCTAATCCATTCATTATCCCTAATACCACATAATAATATTATGTACAAAGTAATTCACATATTTATCGCCAATATCTAGCGCCCTCCGTATTCAGAACTACGAACAATGGTTATAGAGGTTTGCTCATTGTAAAAATCATTTTTGAACACGCATGTCGATTGTCAATGTTTCAAGTTGTGTGGTAGGTAGGGTATAATATTCGTTGCAATGGGATGTTTATCATCGCTACCGATAATGGGCGCACTTGAGGACTTCCGGACGTTTTGGAAGTCGCCTATTAAGGGTGGACAGCGCACAACTAGATCACTGTTTCCCGTCGATATACAAAGGCTGTAGTCCGCTTGTTTAATAGGTCAACCAGGTATTGCAGAATAATTATGTGGACTTCTGCAAAACCGAAGTAGTAAGTGGATTGGTACAGTGAGGTATATCTGCTAGTTCATAGTTAGTTATCATAGCAAGGACTTTCCGAAAAGTTGCGGTATGATGGGTTGTCCGACGATTAGAACGGTGACGTAGTAAAACTCGGAATGGCATTACGAAATATGAATGCGAAGTGACAAGTGCGAGTACGTTAACGATGTATTTCACGCTTCATAAGGATAATACGATTTATCCAGGAATTAAATTAACCAATGCAATTTTGATTTTAGTTCCAGTGGCCTTTAGTTTATATCAAATTTCCCCCCGTAGTCGTTTGGCGATGCTAGGGACTGCGGTTACAATAATCTCACATGTAAGAAAATATTTGCAGTATATGAGAAACAAGATAAGATAGTTGTTCAAACTATAAAACATGTTTCGTCAGTTAGAATAGGTATTGCGATTATAACATTTCACTCAAATGTAAATAACGTACTCAACCAGTGGAGGGGAGGGGGGTCGTATTGTTTTACTCCTCGCAGTTATAGAAAAGGTCCAATATCCTTTCCTTCCAATCCAATCCACTCCTTTTCATCCGTTCCAATCCAATCCTTTACAATTCCAATATTCTTTCCAATTTCAATATATGATTCTTTCCAGGTATACCGCTTTCCAAGAAGTTATTAGTCAAGTGAAGAAGAACGAAGAGGTAAATTAATTAATCCAAAATGTGTTCAAATCAATCAGAGCTAGCCAAATTTCGTTTGTTGCTCATATTAGCATCAAATATCGAACACTATGTAATTTTTGAAAATTTTGATTTAATTTTTCAGTAACAAACCTTTGGAATCGACCATGAAAAAAGTTAAAAAAAGTAATAAAAATGTAACCCCCCTAAATATTTGATGGTTGCGTTTCACGGTCTGTAGAATCCGAAACCCTGAAAATTATAATATTTATTTAATTTTATTATTTTCCAGTATAGATAGGTTCTGAGTAGGTCACTGAATTCTGAATTCATGTTAGCGTAAGACCGTGAATTAGTCGGGTAAGTTTTTTGCGGGGGGTATTTACCTGCGCGCACACACCCATACAAACAACGAAAATACCATCAGAGTCGAAGTAGAAGCACTGTAACGTTCGTCATTTATAGTTTATGTATTTTTTCACCGCCCCCATCTCCTGTAACGCGCTATTACCTACGACCTTGCCAACTCTCGGTCATTTTTGAAATTCTGATGGTCGCTGAACCTAAGTAGGACCCTCGACATATTTCCAAATTTTCACCAAATGCGGATGGTTCGTTTGGCTGTTAACACTTGTACCTATCAAAAAAATCTAAAATAACCATCTTTCTTCAAATGAAATAATGTCACGGAGCGACAAACACGATTTCATTGATCGAAATCGCGTGATTATAATCATCTGCTCCCTATCAGTTAGGTTATCTGGGCTGGCTGTAGACCGTATGATTCACACCCATGTTAACGATGCCGTTCTATTCTGTACGCGGTTCAAACATAACGTTCAGGGCGAACGGCTGAGCGTACAGTACTCCGAGTTTACTAAAAAAATCCAGAAGTCCCAAGCGTATGGCGGACGGACAGACAATTTTTATTACCTTTTCAGATTCTGCGTTCCTTGAAATGCAAACCCATCAAATTTTGAGGGGGCTAAACTTTTTTTATGCTCGATTCCAAAGGGTCATTGTTGAAAATAATAAACCAAACCCGCCAAAAATGACACATGACACATAGACAGCACTTTGCCCCTTTAAAACTAGCCCACTCGTAGAATTTCGGAATACATGTTGTGATTGTGTTTGTCTGTGATAGTAATTTGCAGGCGTTATTTAAGATTCACCTAAGCCCCCAATTACTATTTACAAGTATTCGCGAAATCCTTGGCGAGATGAAATTAACGATGGTTCGCATTATGCAGATAGGCAGGTAAGACGAGGGTAGTTCAATAACCGCCGTGTTTAATCTCGCTATTGTTTCATATTCATGAAACGGTGTCTGAGGATGGTGCTTGGGCGATGAATAGGTTTGTTTTGATATATCCGTTCTAAGCCGATTACTCCGTACGATGTGCCTCTAATATCATTTCGCACCCTCTAAAAGTTTGAGTGAGAAACCTCCCTTTTCTCTCAGTCTGAAATGTAGCTTCCAAACTCATAACTCTTTCCCGTTCCCGGACGTATAATATTTTACCCTCGTGAGTTTTCATAGGCTTTCTGAGGGAACCACGTGCCCGACGAGAGGGTGATCAATTGCACTGCCTGTTCCGCGTGCATTCCATGATGTGTTTTTACTACAGAGATAAGCGTGATAAACATGAGTAGTGAATGGAAAGTAGAAGTAGGTTCCCGGGAGATAGCAGTGTCATACAGTGGTCCCGGGAGATACAGCTCAGTTTATCTAAAGACGAGACTGTGTTGAAGAGAGAGAATAAGAGACTGATAGGAGGTTAATGAGCAGAAGGGACCAAATAATGAAGTTTCAATTATGCATTTGGAATTTTCGAAATAGGTATCACACCAACTCAGTGACTCAATCCGCCCACCAATTTGGTTTGTCATCGAAGCCCGGCGAGGGATATGGGGCCAGCCAGTTCCAATGGATGAAAATAGGGGTATGGAACAGCTGATTCAAATCACGATTGGTCTTATGAAACCGAGTTTACCATCAGGTAATTACAAAATCTGAGCTTCCTATTTTCTTCGAGTCCAAGGAGAGAAAGAGAGAGAGAGTGAGAGTTGGGAAATGAAAAGAAGTACTTAGGTGCAACATTCACGATGTAGGTAGCAGGCATGTTCAGTATGTAGAATAATGTTTGCGTCTTTCGCAGTTGTTGAATGACGTGAAGCTGTTCGAGAATTCGTGAACCAGTCATAAGGCCACCTCCTACTGCCCTCCACGTTTGGCAACAAAGGGAAATTAAGCAAATGTACAGAAGAATTGTATTTTTGATGATAATTGAATTTTTGGTTTATTATTTTCAGTAATGAAGCTTTAGAATCGAGCATGAAAAAAAATTGAACACCCCCTCAAAATTTGAAGGGTTACCTTTCAAGGTATGTAGAATCCGAAAATGCAATAAATAAAACTTCTGTACGTACGCCGTACTAAGCACTTTTCTTAGTTACCATGAACCAAAATTAATGAAATTTGGTCTGTAGGTCCCGTTTGGGGTCTACTTGGTCCTCGAAGCTCGGCGTTACTGTCAGTCATCTCTAAGGGGTGAAAAAGAGGGGGTTGAAATTTTCAGAACGCCGTAGCTCGAAAACTTTCAATAGAAGGGTATGGGTTTTTTTAACGTTTTTAAACTGATCTTGAACTAAAGCATTTTTTAGACCACCTAGCATTGTACAACAAGCCGTTTGTAGCGAAAAGCTTCGTCAACATGATCGTGAATCAAACGGTATAAATCCGGCCCAGATATCATCGCTAGGGAGCACCTGATTATAGTCACGCATGGCTGTATGAAGTCGAGTTGGTTGTACTGTGATATTATTTCATTTGCAAAATTATGGCTCTTTTGGATTTTGTTGAGAGTACCTTTGCGACTTGAACAAACGTTGAAGTAATATCGGGTAAATTATTGCACAACGGTAAAATGAAGTTGAATGATACTGTAATTACCGGGCCGGTTCCAGTACTTCATTTTAGGGGTTTCCTGGGGGTAGCTCGAGGGTATTGAGCACAGAAAACAGTGATCTGTGAATGGGCATCTATACAGGTAAATAATAAACCGCTGTGTAATTATTTGCAGCGTTTTTTAAATTCAAGTAGGTTCCATTGTGATAATTTTGAGACCAACCGTACTCTCCTACAATAATAGTTACTTTCCTATGAGCTTTCAAAGTCATGTCATGTCCGTCATGTCATTGCACCCCTCCTGCCTGGGCGGGACTTCCTTGCCCAGTGTGACGTCAGTAGGTGGTTGTCGAAATTTTAAAAGCTCATAGAAAAAAAACTATTCACCGCAGGAGAGAGTGCGGTTGGTCTCAAAATTCTTAGAATGGAACCTACTTTCATTAAAAATATAAACAGAAGGCATTGGGTACTCCTCATTCTAAGTTTGTAGGGAAAACATGCACCGACCCTAAATTTTTCTTCTCAGTGATGCCTTTCATTTTATTTTATTTGTTTTGTTATATTTATTTTTTGTGGTTTTTGATTTGGTACTGCCTACAGAACTGTGACCTAGACAAAAGAGATAGGCACCCAACTTGCCTATCTCTTTTGTATGTACAGCAAAAAAGAATTTGCAGCATTTTTGGTTATAATCACTTATTGTTATTTCTGTACCAGTTCACCGTTCGATTTGTAGGTTTATCTGTTAGATAAACCCTTCGCGTGATGACTGTGTAAGACAAAAAACCACCACGCCAACAAAATGGTGTTTGAACCTACTTGACGCAGCGGCGCCCACAGAGGACTGTTTAGTGAAGAGAAGAAACACAAGCGTTATCTCACACAAACCATCGGCTTTTTGAAGGGATTAGCGATAAAGCCGACACGACGTTTTTTTTTTTAATCGTCCGCGTCCCTTTGATGTTTTTTTTGCTGCGCGCGAACCGACCTTTCCAGCGGTTGTTCGGGATGTGCTCGTGAGGCATCGGTCGTGTAGGGTTACCGCCAGTTACCTCCCACTACGGTGGTTTCATCGTTAGCTCAAGGGTAGAGTTGATCATTAACCAACGATTAGCCTGTGGCACCTGTGCTAGGGGCCTCGTCATAGTAACTGGATGGCCAAAAGTGAGCCTGGTGAATCCATTTCAACCTTGGCTTCCCAACGTTTCGGTATTCACCCGGAAATCGCATACAAATGATTGGTACACGCGCCTTTACCGAGACCGTAATTTTCGCCAAATCTGCGCGTGGGCCGTTTTCGACATTTGTGCCACGTGGGCCTTCTTAGGCCTTGGCAACCAGTAGCGGCGCGTGGGCTCTGAAAATGGTGGGCCACCAAACCGGAACACAAATTAACAGCTTTTTCTACAAAATACCTGTAAATGTTTTCCAACAGTGGAGTCTTCTTATGAGAAATGGGTGGATTTTAATCAACCACAGCTCTTAGCAAGTCAGAATGTAAGCACTGTGTTCACAATAGTTCTGACCAGTACCCGGGATTACCAGAAGCTAAAAGTTCTATAGCTTCATACTGACTAATACTCAGCAAAGGCATCCTAAACTTTTAGGGCCGTATTCATAGTCCTGACTTAAGTAAAAATAATACTTTACTTCTGAAAGTAAAATAATTTCTTAAGGAAATGCTTTATCTGATTTTGATTTCATAGACATTACTCACCGAAGTAAAGAAAAATCTTTACTTAATCATTTACTTTATAAAATTAAGAAAAATCTTTATTTAAGTCAAAATTTTTCCGAACTTTCTGGTTTGAGCTTAAGTTGGCAGTTCTGGCAGGGTGTGTGTGTTTGTTTAGTTATATGTCCTCGCCTATTAGCCGTGCCATTCTGTTGGTTTTCCGTTGTTTTGTACACCGATGTCCACCCCGTCTGTGTCTGGACAAGTAATCAGTGAAGCAAGCAACCTTTGTTTTATTTTGAAAGCATTTCTATTATACACTTGGTGCTCGCGTTTAGGTGTGTTGACGTGCGTTTACTTCTCCGTTTCCCTTCTGTATTACTCCTTCTTCCGTTTTATTTTTACTCCCTCTTTTACTTTTTTCCTTATCCTTTTAAATATAAATTGCGCTTTTACTGTAGTTCCTTGGTTTGCCTTTTCAGTGGAATCAACTACCAACATGGTCATGAGATATGTACTGGTCTTCGAAAAAGGAAATAATTGGGTTTTATCCTACTTTTGGTCAGGTAGAATCTTATTAGTAGGCAAAGTCATAAAAAGTTAGTCAATAATGAACAAATTGGAAACTTTTGGAACAATTTTCAAGGAACTATCAAAATCGATGGCAAACTCCCGGCTCACGTTGGGATTACTTCGAAGAGTGAATATTTACAAAATGCAAAGGAAATTGATGAACAAAGTCCTTGTCACATGGGTTTATAATTCTATTGGACTTACCTACAGAAATTTTGGCTGTTCATTTATTGTTTCTTTAATGTGAAATAATTGAAATAGATATTTCTGACTTGTTTCCACCAATTTTGGCCCCCAAAACACAAATTAGGTACGCTCCTTTTTTTTCAAATTATCTTTGATCATTGGCAGTGCCATCTAATTTTCTTGATTCACCTGCTGACACTTCTAGTGCTATTATACAACCTGATGGTGATTTCAGACAGTTTCCCAGGTTTTTGGCTAATAAAAAATCAATTTAGGGAGCAGAACCTTTGGTAGAAGTTCAGTTGTCCACTCTGGTCAAAATCGACTTCATATTCGTCTCTTCTCGTCCCACAAAAACATGGAAACCGATACTGAAAAGCTCATTTTACTTTAAAACACAAAAAATACCTATTTTCATACACATTTTCGCTCATAACACCACTGGGTATATTCCGATCGGGCTGCAAAGTTTCGGGACACAACTAGGGCCCAAATGGAGCCTGTGTGCGAAAGAACGACTTTTTTAGACCGAAAATGAAGCCGGTATGCATCACCCGCATGCTCTCCGTTACATCGAACTCGTCATCCCACTCATCGAAGTCAAACAAAATGTCGAAATCCATCGTATCAAAACAAACAAAAAACCCGAATAATTAGGAAAAGAAACAAGAATGCCGAGAACGATGACACTGAAAAGATGACGGAAATGAAAAGAGAACAGTGCAAACGATCAATAAGGAAATGCTTAAGGTACCTTTCGACGTACCTCAGTTTTTTCCACTTATTTAGGCCAAAAAGTAAAGATTTTTCTTTACTTAATGTCTATGAAATAGGAATAATGGAAATGCTAAAGGACGACTTAAGCATTTCCTTTATCACTGACTATGAATAGCCAAAGTGGACGATGCTTCCTTATTTGTTCACTTAAGCATTTACTTTAAATAAAGTGAGGACTATGAATACGGCCCTTAATCATCACTCTATCTATCCTCGTAGGAAAACGTCGAAAATTTCGACTGTAAGTTAGCCACCGAATTCATGTGGTACAAAAAGACAGAAGCAAATAAACTAAACAACAACTAAAAACAACGAACGAGACTAAAATACAACGTAGTAATGACCCGCCGGCCAGTACCTACTTGGATGGAGAATCAGACTAGAAGCTAGGTAATTATCTGTGTATGTTGACGTCGATCAATCCACAAGACCACAGACAGGACACAACGCACTTAATTGTCCCAAATCCAAATCTCTCCCGGGAACTCGAATGGGAACATACAAAATTCGAAACGTAAGCAGAAAATTGAAAACTCAACATAGGAACAGAATGGCGAAGGATAAGAACTTTTAGGGGAGGACAGATCGAAGGATAAGCATCTCGTATCGAGATGACAAGATGAATTGGAACAATCCAATCGATTGTGAACACAAACGATTTTTGGATGGAAATGTGGGTCCCGAGCCCAAAATGGGCGTGGCTAACCAAATTTTTACTCGACTGAGCTTGCGCGGACGGGCCACTTTTCTCAGTTACCATGGCGACACCAGGTCCCAGGACCTGTCAGTTTCAGAAGCGTAGGTTACGATTTCGATTGCAAGACATCGATTGGTGTAGCTATATTCCGATAAAATGCTCGAATATCCATAGCCAGAGAACTCTGTCGAGTCGCTGTTGAACTTCGTGAAAAATGCTAGGTACAGTATACGGAGGGAAATTCGAATGCCAGCTGAACAAATGGTTGGCATTTTTTTGGAGTTTTTTGTGTTTCTGGGTGCCGGGGCAGTGGCCCAAGTGGCCTTATGGACGCAACGCCCCTGTTGGCAACACAAATTGAAATTTCTCGTGATACCATTCGATGAATATCAAACCGTTTTAGAACTCCCGCAGCTACCCGGAAATTTTGATATTCCTGCTCATCAAGGTAGTTCTGTCATTTGGTTGTGGTATTTCGTATTTCAAGCGTATGGCTTTTACACGCACATTATAGTAGTCATAAACGAGGGTTATCGATACAGAAAGTAATTCCATTTTTGAAGAGCTTGCAGTTTCTCCTTTTTGCTCTCCCACAAAATTACTCTCGCTGATATATGCGTGTGTGGTAATGGTGGTATTTTGATGGAATTCGTGTTGACATTTTCTACGAATTAAAAAATAATAATTAATTCTTATTTGTATTCATTATATTTCAAGAGATAGCGAGTAATATTTATGTGTCACCGAATAAAGTAGGCGGTTCACCAAGTTTGCAGTTTCCACCTGTTGGGTAGTTCAATTAATTATTTCCACATTCAATATTGTCCCTCCGAACTGCCAGCGGTTCTGTTATGAACACAAGTCCCGACAAAACATTTCATCGATCGAGAACCCACGCCGTGTAGGTTTGCTCATTATTCTCCCTCCCTCCCTCCCAACACCTCACTTCCCCTCTTTCCTCTGCACACCTTTACCCATACATCGGTGTTCTTGTTAGCTCCTACGGCCATCTACCCTTATTTCGGTAGTGGGGTTCAGGTACGGTGGAATATGGGACCGAGTGAGGAGAGATGGAGGGGTTACTTTCCTAATCGATGCCCATATTCCATTCCGTCCCTCATTAATTTAGCCGGAAAACCGCCCGGGTTGCCTCCCTGCAAGCGTGTGCTTGCGAGAAGTCATACATCAGCGTCATCTATCTTCTCACTCCCTCGCTCCTTCACTCCTCACCATCGCTCCTTCTCCACCGTCGAGGCAGCAAACCCCATTCCATAATAGCCCCCCCACCTATCAGCCCCATCGTAGTTAGTCATCCGATTAATTTTTTTCTTACTCTCTCCCTCCACTCCAGGCCACAACTAATATGTTTCAACCCCCGTCGCTACGAGGAATTCCCGTGGTTTCCTGTTACGCGGGAAACCCTCAGGAAATTTAGTACCAACATCGTTAATACGAGTATCTATTTCGCCAGTGAAATTCAACATTTCACCTTCAAACCAAATCCATTCTTAAAACGTAAAAAACGCTGCAAAGTCCTTGCCACATGGGTTTATTATTCTACTGGACATCCCTACAGAAATTTTGGCTGTTCATTTATTGTTTCTTTCGTGTGCAATTATTGAAATGGCTATTTTTGGTTGTTCCACCAGTTTTGGCCCCCAAAAACACGAATTAGGCTTGGCTTTTCCTTTCAACAGATTATTTTTGATCATTGATAGTACCATTTAATTGTCTTGATTCACCTGTTCATACAACTTCTAGTGTTATTATACAAATGTCTGGTGATTTTAGACAATTTCCAATATTTTTGACTCATAAAAAATGTATTTCGGGAGCTTAACCCTCGTTAAAACCTCAATTCTTCACTCTTTGGTCAAAATCAACCACATATTCGCTCTTCTCACCGTAAAAAAAAACATGGAAAACGATACCTCACAAGCTCACGTTCACTAAAACCTCAAAAATCCCTCGAAAACACCTATTTTTACACTAATTTTTCTCCCATATCACCCACAAAATAATAACCCAAAAAACCATACCCTCCTATTGGTTTTTGAGCTTCGGCGTTCTGGAAATTTCAACCCCTATTTTTCACCCCTTATATGTGAATGACTCTAACGCCGAGCTTTACGGACCAACTAGACCCCAAATGGGTCCTACAAACCAAATTTCATTAATTTTGGTTCATGGTAACTAAGGCAAGTGCGAAGTACGACGGACGAACAGAAATTTCGTTCAATATATTGGGGGTGTTAAATTTCTTTCATGCTAAATTCCAGAGGTTCATTATTGAAAATAATAAACCAAAAACCGAGGAAAACACCTTCGGAAATGAAGGAAAATATGGTAGATTTAGCACCATATTTTGGTTAGCTCCGAATAATTCCTCAATGTACCTATTAATTGCAGTATTCACGCCTAGTTGTCGTACAGTGAATAAGTAAGTATAAGATGAGTGTAACTACAAGGAAATCGATCGAAATACCACTGGGTTTCACTGTGTTACTTGTTAGGAAACTAATCGTAATGTCGGTGGCTTTCAGATAGAGCGAAACTAAGGAATCCCCGGGGCTTAGCGCAAAAAGTGCAAATTCACACGCTGATAGCGTTCAACCGAAGCTATTTCTGACTTTCGAAGGTCGGGAAGAAATCCAGATGGAAGTTATCTGAGGGGGGGTCTGTGCCCAAAGAAGCGGAAGGAGACTTCCCCCAGGGGCCTGTTGACTCGTTTGAGCGGATTTGGATCTCCGAGATATCTTAACCCCAGGACGGCAGAAACTTTCGTTAGCACAGGACAACGAACAACAAAAATTCTCTAATAAGAGTTCTGCTTATATGCAAACATTTGATCCTGTGTATTCAACGGATTATTTGGCGATGCACGAATTCGGTTGCTGAAATTATTTATAAGCCTAGCCTTAAAACTAAATTTTAGATTAAATGAAATAGTAGGAATTTAATAAAATTCATATCGGACTGCCTGACCCTCTAACCCTTACGTACTGTCTAAATTTCAGCTATTGTCAAACGTTCATTTTCTACTAAATTCGGGCGTTTCAGAGAAAACTCATTTGCATATTCGAATTGCAGTTGGAATTTGAAAACTTCAAATGGAATCTACTGTGCTAGACACAAACCCTCGCATTTCCTTGAAATTTCACCTCTTTTCAACCATATTTTCGGACACTTGTGGGCATACACGCGGACATCGGTACTAGGCAACTACCTGAAGAAATAAGAATTTAGAATTTTACCGTCGGATTCAAGCTCAATATGGTAGCAAATGGGGGAAAACGCTCTTTATTGATAAAAATATTCAAGTTTGTCCAAAATAACATCTACTTTGATTTGGCGACCCAATACCTCATATCCTATCAAATTTAAGCAGTATTGACATGTGTGCTATCGGGATTCTCCCAAACATTGTATAGCAACCATTTCACACGTCGTACCTATATATCATTAATTTACCAACAACTAACATGAATAAAGTTCATGTTATGCCATGTTCATGAATAAAGTTCAAGTTATGGTATGATCCGTCGTCTTTCGATAAACCCCAAAAAACTATGAACAACCAGAAACATGTTGTAATGCTCTGATGACTGAAAATCACGTCCCGTGATTTTTTTTCTCATTCCTCGATGTAATATCATCAGCCAAATGATGAAAATTCGAGACCGCAGAAGCCCTTCGAATTCGGCAAATAAATCGAAGCTGTCGGCAGACGATAGTTAATGGCCCTATTTCTGTGAGAAAGAGTTCTATTTTTCTCTCCTTTCCAAACCACAATTGGGAGAAATGTGCCGATCGCATGCTGGGCGTCGAGGGAGGGGGGTCAGAAGCTACTTTTGGAAGAGGTGAATGAAATTACGACCCGCTCTTTCGTTTATCGGGAATCGATATCTCGTTTCAGAAGGCGGAGTTGAAATTCCCCTGAAAAAAATAATCGTCAAAGGTCGTTTTATGTATTATGATATAATAGTTTTTTGGCTTACACTTTTTGGTTCATGCGCCAGACGGGCTCAAGGTTTAGCGCAGTTCTTTAGATCCTAGATGTCAAAATTTCAAGTCGACTTATCTAGAATCGGTCATAATTACTATTACTTACCTACGCAGAAAAATTTTCAACAAATCCCAAAAACCACGGTTACCTACATAGCTGAAAAGCTCGAGTTAGTCACATTAGATGAAGAAATGGATCGTCTAGGATTCTACTTCTGTACTAAAACCTGTTCGGTTGTTGCCAGTAGACAAAAATGAGGATTTTTGAGGTTTTTTAAGGGGTTTTTAGAATGAGCGTTGAGGTCCCGGTTTGTAATAACGAACGAAAGAAAGGTTTCATGGATGAAAATTTTTGTGAAGCAAACAGTGGGTTAGGTAAATGTTCTGTGGGTCAAAAATCGGTAAACATCTGTAAAAATTTGTCACCAATAATGATGTATTTAAAATCAGAAGTGGTATGAATGGTGATTCAAGAACGGAAAAGGCTATTCAAATTCAGAAGAGTATTCTTTCTCAAAAAACTGAGTCAGCTTTGATTTGTTTGGGTCAAAAGTAGTTTAAATTCACCAAAATTACATACCTATTGTATAAAATGTTACATGATTGGGACGTTAATCACAAAAATATCAGAAGAACAACAGTACAACAGAACAGCTTTTCTCAAGAAGGGGGAAATCGAGTTTCTCTAGAAATCCTAAAAACCACTTTGTTCACCAAAAATGGAATGGGTACGTACGTTGAATCAAGAACTCTTTGTAATTAACAGATCACCTGTAAAAATAGGCCAAAATCGGCGCTTCTTGTGTAAACAGTTGAGGAGTCCCTTCTCGTGCTATTCTAAAACAAACTCGATACTTCTCCAAAGATAGGAACAAAAGGCAGTGTGGTGAACACCAAAAGGTACCTCATTTGCTCCCTTAATTGGGAGACAGTGTATATAATAATGGACGTTCGAAGAGGCACGGTTAGTGGATTTTCAGAAGATCCCCGATCATACTTGGTTGGCACTGAAACAGTCAGTCGTAACTAACTAATCATTTTACTTGAGATTTGCCGATTACCTAACCCCCAAATATTCTATTGAAGAGACACCAAAGAAACTTGACATCACCAGAAATCATTCCATCAGGCAGCCATCAGGAATAGGTGTCAACCTAAGAGTTGTGGGACTCGTATGTTTTACTATTATTACCCTGTAGCCGGATGTGTACGAAGTCTAGCAACGCGTGAGCTTATGAATAAATGGCAGTTGTCGATTTAGATAGATAAGAATGCCATCCGAGTTGTGTGTTGCTGAACTAGTTCAAATGTTCAAAAATATTTGAAGTAGTTTTTGTGTAGCAAAAGCAAAACTCTTTCATAGGTTATATTTATTTATAGAGTCAATAAGTTCTCCTCACAGTCTTTCAATTTAAAAAATAATCATGCTATCTCCCATGTGCAGAATTTTTGTTCACCTCGTATACCGCAAGGAACATTACTCTATCAAAGCAGCCGTGTGGCTTCAATTTTCTCCGAGGAATTCCGCGAGAGACAATGTCGAAAGCCTTAGATAAGTCCATGTGAATAACTGTGACTTTGAGATATTTCATTGTTCTTCGGGGATAATTTAGTTTTAGCAGCTGTACCTACTGACGTAAAAAGAGCAGAGCAAAATCAGGGGGAACCCGAAAAATTTTTCAAACATTTCGAAAGTGAGGCATTCTTTTATATTTAGAATCGATGATTTTTGAAACAACCTATACGCCACCTTTTTGGCAATGTAGCTTTTTCACGGATTTCGATTGTGCATGCCAAGTACCACCTTTTGAAATATGAAACAACCGTCTTAACGTGTTAGGAGGTGGGTTACAATGAGCCTTGAAAATCCTGATGAGGTTTGAAACAACCTTCTTGCTCGATATTGGTTGTTTCTACACTCTCAAATGAGAAATGCCAAACTACTTTGAACAATTGTTTACTTTTCTGTCATTCGTTTTTAGTTTGCTATCCCTTATTGTGTTCAGTAGCGTTTCAACGTCGCTTGGGTGTTCGTTCAAAGTAGTTCTCTTCCTAATTTAGTATCATAAAGTTTTTTTCCAAATTTTTTTAAATTTACATAAGAGGAGTGTCAAAGCTCCATGCATTTTCACTGAGTTGGTAAAAAAAACAAAGATTTAAAAAAGTTTTACTCTAAGAAGACATTTCATAATAATTTTTTCTGTAAAAGGTTTTCTGTAAGGTTACCTAATAAATGGTGTATTAAACTGTTTCTTTGCTCTGCAAGAATTTATATTGACAGTTTTGATTCAATAAAGTCTCCCTTAACAGTACAATGTTCCTATTTCTTCATTTTCTTTTCAGTAACTCAATTATAGCTGCTTTTGAAACAACCGAAATCCAACAATTTAAAAAATTCAAAACTCATAAGAAAATTGCGCAAGTGAGTGAGTCCATTTTTGTGCTTATTATTAAGTACGGCAGTTCCAAGTAAAACTCATAGTAAAGTTGAATGAACCGTTGTATAATAACTTGCCCATAAATAATACTTCAATGGTTGTTAGAGTTGCAAAAGTACCGATCAACAAAATCCAGCCCCTTCTTGGTAGATGAACCGTTGTGTAATAATTTACCGCTGTGAAATAATATTTACCGTTATTTAATAATTTACCGTCGTGTAATAATTTACCATTGTGTGATAATTTACCCATCAATAATACATCAACGTTTCTTCAAGTTTCACAAGTACCTACCAACAAAATCCAATAGTCCATCACTTGTCAAATGAAATAATATCGCAGAACAACCAACTCGACTTCATACAGCCATCCTTGATTATAATCAGGTGCTCCCTAGTGATGATATCCGGGCCGGATTTATACCGTTTGATTCACGATCGTGTTGACGAAGTTTTTTGGTGCACAAGAACGGCTGGACGTACAATGCTCTGGGTGGTCTCAAAAAATTGTTTAGCTCAAGACAAAATTTAATAACGCAAAAAAAACCATCGCAAAACTTTCATCGAAAGTTTTCGAGCTACGGCGTTCTGAAAATTTCAACCCCTATTTTGAACCCTTTAGAGATGACTGACAGTAACGCCAAGCTTCGAGGATCAACTAGACCCCGAACGGAACCTATAACTCGAATTTCATCAATTTTGTTTCATGTTAACTAAGAAAAGTGGCCCGTACGGCGGACAGACAGACATTTTTTTATTGCATTTTTGGATTCTACATACCTTGAAACGTAAATCATCAAATTTTGAGGGGGGTTAGATTTTTTTTTTTTCATGCTCCATTCCAATGGTTCATTTTTGAAAATAATAAACCAAAATGTAAAACTTCCAAACCTTTAGAACAAAAGACAAAAAAAAAGTTTTTTGCTCTCCTGTAAAATTTGGTAAATGGCTTATAGGTTGTTTAAAAAATCATCAATTCCTTTGTTTTATCATCATCATATATCGGTGTATCAATCAGACACTGGTTGAGTAGTTGTGGTATTAGGTATAATATGAGTACCTGGTGGTCGTTGCTCTGTGGTTACATTTACGATTTCGGAGCGGAAAGGGAATAAAAGAAAAGGTGGAGGAAGAAAAAACACGAAAAAGGCCCGCATGAGCGGGGAACGCGCGCCCCCATGACAAGTGTCGAGCACCTGCCACCGGTTGGACAGCTATTGGGGGAGGCGCTGCATATTTGACCCGTTTTCACGATCAGCCCGCCCCGTCCTGCTCCATTTCGATCACTTATTCACCCCATAATGGGATCGGAGTGATAGGATTGTGAAAGGGGGGGGCTCTATCGGACGATTTTCGAAGGAGAGTTCAAATCGATACGTCAAGCCCCCGGGGGAGCCGCTGGTATCGGTTCGCACGGTGATCTGTGGGTTCTGGTTTGGTTAACTGCACAACTTCGTCAGCCGATACAAGATTTCAGACTTCCAACGAATTCAACTGTCATTAACGGGATTAGCTTTTGCAGAGGAGCAGGATCGAAATTAGATAATCATGAGAGCAGTCAGTCCATCAATTCGATTAGTACATCAATTAGCGTGTTCGTTACTTCGAACCGTATTATACAGCGAAATGCGAAAAGTAGATCTATATTATGGTTTGGTAATGAGGACAATCCACTTGGTGGTTTAGTTTGACGCCTCACTAGGTTCAGGACAGAGGAGAGATTTTAACGGAACGTATTAAACTGTTGTATTTACCAAAGGAATTTATGGTGTATGAAAATTGGAAATCGCAAGTGCGAGCTACGAGATTTTTGACCAACTCTAAAATGAATTTCTAGGAGTAGCATACGTTAGCAACAACCGAAAATGTGAATTTCAAGCCAGGAAGTTAAAGTTGTAGTGCAGCACCACTACAAGGTGAATTCGCAAAACGGAACAAAGTCACTTCTCATTCTACTTAGGAAATAAAAACGGAGTTATTGAAAGTTTGTCTATTTCCACAGGTACACGAAAAAAACGCTGCAAATCCCTGCACAACGGTTTATTATTTTGTACGGAATACCCTTCTGTTACAGATCACAGCTCTCTGTATAGATAACCCGTCTATATAATATAATATGTACTATTCTATACATATTATGTAGATCGCAGACCCTCCGTAGGTTAGTACCTAACCCCGTACTCGTTACTAGGTACCTACCTAAATCACGAGTTAAATGTTGCTAAAATAATTCTGCCTCAACAGTACCTAACAAAAAGAAACACACATAATGAAGTTTTGAAGGGAGATTGTTGATGAGGAGTGAAAAAAGTTGCAAACTTACCTACCAACAAACTCCAGCCCCTTCTACGTAGATGGTATAATGAACCGTTGTGTAATAATTTACCGTTGAGTAATGATTTACCATCGTGTAGTAATAATTTACCCATCAATAATACTTCAAAGTTTGTTCAAGTTTCACTACCTATCAACAGACTCCCAAAGAGTTCACAGAACAACCAACTCGACTTCATACTCCGCCAATATAATCAGGTGGCCCCTAGCAATGATTTTATCTCCGGCCAGTTTCTGATTGTCGGCGCGTCCCTGGTAACGAGATTTGGTCTGAATGTACAAAATTTCATTCACCCTGGAGTCGAAAATGCCTGTCGGTGCAAACTTCGGGGTCTTACTGTGAACGAACGGCTGGACGTACGATGCTCCGGGTGGTCTTAAAAAACTCGTACGTTCAAGAACTATTTAAAACCGTAAAAAGATTCACGTAAAAAAGGTATAGGCGTTTTGAAAATTTCAACCCCTATTTTGAACCCCTTAGAGATGACTGACAGTAACGTCGAGCTTCGAGGACCAACTAGACCCCGAACGGAACCTATAACCCGAATTTCATCAATTTTCTTTCATGATAACTAAGAAAAGTTGCCCGTACGGCGGACAAACAGAAATATTTTTATTGCAGTTTCTGTTTCTGTTGCTGTTTTCTAAATGAGTGTTCCAATTGTTCTCAATTTTTCCGGTAGAGGACAACCTACAGCCTAGAAAACACAAAATAACCTCATACAAAACCGTTTCTGGTCTAAATAAATAGTGAGGAACCATAGATGTGTCATGTCTGTGCATGAAGAATGTCCACGATTACCCAACTGAATGATGAATGTACGATTGTACATTCTTGGTTCGCTTAGCAATTGAATCAGTTGTTGGTATAGTTAAGCAAAATTTTACGGGAATATCGATGTTTATCTGGTGGAGGAGGATGGGTGATGGGGCTAAGATGAAATTAAACATTTGTTTTATCATAAATTTATCATTTTTCCTAGGGTTTTTTGTCGTTATCATAACGCTTTTTTTTTTGGTCGATTTTTCAAGTACTCTAATAAGCCGAAATTTTCTTTAGACCGTCACGAATCTCTTTGCAATCGACACAGTTTCCGTTCCAGTGCCATGTACAGCCAAACTGGACCGAGACTTGGTCCTGCAACCTTCCGTTTTGAGCCGCGGACGCCATGAACACAACAGGTTAGATTAGCTGCTGGTGTCACATTACTTACATGTCCTAAAATGTTTTACTGGTCGCTTTTCTGAGGGGATCTTCCGTACAGGAATTCGTTCAGGTCTCGTTTATGTGATCAGCATAAACGATTTTTAATCAGAACCCGAGCCAAGTTGAGCGCTGTTCAAACAAGAAAAAAACGGAAAAAGAATATGCTATGGAGATGACTGCAGCTTATGACATAATGTTGAAAAAGCTGTAACGTCTTGGTAAAGTAAAGGGGATTTGAAGAATTGAAGGAAGTGAAGGATTTGAATGATTTAATTTGGTACAGTTGAGCGACAATTTGTCCGAGTAACTGCACATATATACGAGTGATGTACACGTCCAGTAGGTGTCACATCTATAAAGGATCAGTATGTTTTTATACAGTGTTGTCCTATATCATACCATTCACTACCTACTCAATCCATGTAATTCGGTATGTTTTCCATAGTAGGGTTCCTCGGTCGCTTGGTAAGATTCATTTTACTGCCTTCCCAAGAGAGGGGTAGCAGTAACCGAGTTACAGCCGGTTAGGTTACGAGCCTCCGGTTGAATTTATGTTGAGGTCCGAGCGTTAGGCAGATAGACTTTGAAGACCCGAGCGGGAGCCCTCGGTAAAACGGCTTGATTGTTATTCCGCCTCAAATCACGGGTTATGAGCGGCGGCAGTTCGGTAAACGCGAATGTTTGGAGTTGAATGAGTCAGCTGCACCGTGCCTACAATGAAATTGCTGTTTATGCATACACTGCAGAGTATAGTACCGGTATATGTTACCCCTGGGGTTCAAATTTTACAAAACATGGACGAGTTAGCGTTACTGGCCCTTTTTCTGATGGTTAGTTTTGATCTCCCAATAATCGTTCCAATCGTTGGAAACCTAATCTCAAAAGCGCTGCAAGTTATTACACAATGGTTTATTATTTATACCTGTATAGATGCCCCTTCTGCTTAGATCACTGTTTTCTGGTCAATACCTAAGGCCGTCCCCCCCCCCCCCCCCCCCTAAGGTAATCCTTAAATCGATTACTGAAGCCGGTCGGAATTACATTTTCATAAATCTGCGTTGGATTCAAGAATTATATCGTTAATTATTTGTTATTATTCATGAAGCACAAATAAGTTAAAAAAGTAGGTAGGTACCAACTTATCGGAACAACCAACTCGATTTCATACACCCATGCATGATTGTAATCAGGTGTTCCCTAGCGATGGTATTAATCTGGACTGTATGTATACCATTTCATTCGTGATTTTGTTGACGAAGCCTTTCGGTGCAAACTTCCTCGTGATCGAACGTACAATCCCGAAACAGCTGATTATAATCACGCAAGGCTGTATGAAATCGAGTTCCATGATATTGTTTTACTTGAAAAATTATGGTTATTTTGGATTTTGTTGATAGGCACTTTTTTAATATGAACAAACGTTATGCTCCATGGCATATAATAATTAATGATAGAATTCTTGAATCCACTGCATATTTATGAAACTTTAATTGCCCGGCCGGCTTCAGCACTCGATTTAGGGCTTTCCTGGTGGGGGGGGGGGGGGGGGGGGGCACGGGGGTAGGCGTTGACCAGAAAACAGTGATCTAAGCAGAAGGGGCATCTGCACAGGTATAAATAATAAATCCTTGTGTAATAATTCGCTTTTTTTTAAATATCCGGTGAGCTCTCCGAAAGATGGAACATGGTGGTTAACCGATTAGCGATAAAAGATGGGTCTCGGAATTAACGCCGCGCGATATCCGTTCAACGGCCTACCCAGATATAATTTTGATCTGGCATTTTTTACGTAGAAGGGAGTTGTCAGTTCAAGGTATGAAAACAAAGTATGCAAATTGGAGTCCATCAATCACTGACGACGAATATCCATCAAAATGTATAGTTTTATGAAAACAGGAAGGGCAAAGCTCGTATTTATTGTTCCTAACAAGAGTTGGAGTAGATGGTGGACGGGGTACGTATCCATTAGCTCGCTATGAAAGACTGATACTTGCTTAGAGCAGCTGTAGGAAGGACGGATTAAGCATTTTCAAACAGGAACCAGATAAGACGTAAAAGAAGGAGAAAAGAGCAAGGAGAAGTAAAATCCAGAAAGCCGGAGGTAATATTAATTCAGATTTATCGCCAAAAGTAAAAAGTTGGGAATCAAATGAAGCGAAGAGAGTTCCTCCCCCTCCTTATTTGACAAGAACGTGAGATTAACTTTGATTCCCTTTTATTGAAGCAAAGCTTTTGCAAATGGGAAAAGTTTATTTTTTCTGGTCATTGGCTTATAAAAAAAGAGAGGGATTCCCTTGTCGAAGTCGTTGGATGGGGTGGAGGGATAGAGGGGTTGGGAGTAGGAGTAAGAAGTATGGGTTAGTAGGGGAAGTTTAGCAAAAGCATCCCCTCCCGAGGCCTGACAGTACTATGGAAAACCCGACCGAGATAAATCGGCAAAGTTACGAAAGTGTCACCGGGCAAAAGCCTGTGCTTATGGGGACCTTCTAAAATCGTCCAGGGCCGTCAGGGCTACGTATGCGTACTTTGCTGTCCTCTTGCCAAATAAAACACGACGTAAGAGGGGAAGGATGTATGGTTCGCCCCAAACAACGCTCAGGGAGCGCTTCAAAAGTAACTTGAGTTGAAATGTGCATTCCAACAGGCCACTTTCGGCCACCCTTTGTGGATTGTTGATACCATTTACAAAAGCGCGACCCATCAGTAATGCTTTATTATCTCCCCTGAAATAACCCTCTCTGAATATGCATCTTCTGTGTTGAAACACGTCTTTCATGGGTAAGCCGATGCACGTTCCATTGGAAATCTCTCCAGAACACCAACCAATTTTATCAAATCGGCTCAGAGCTAGATAGTGGAGTTGAACCGGAGTTGTCAGCAGTTGGGTTTTGGGACTGATAATATGGTCAAATGACTGACTGACTGTCAGGCGAAAAACTGAAAGTCCGTATGATAAATGAATAGTTCGTCTAGTATTTCTACGAGAAAAATCACTAAAAATCTGTTAATTAAAATTACAGGAAAATTCTACAACGTCAATGTTTCTTTGGAATTTCGCGCATCGTCATTTTGTGTGACAGGAAATTTTCCTTCTCGTCTTTTTGCTCACTTATTTCTATTGATTGTGCTCATGTTTCCTAAGACATTATAATATTATAGTCGTGTTAACATAGTCAGACTAGGAGAGTTATCACTTACAATATTATGACTGCACAATATAAGCGGATTCAGATTGTTTCCATATTCCATATTCGATACTTTTGGTTTATTATTTTCAATAATGAACCTTTTGAATCGCGCATGAAATTTTTTTAACCCCCCTCAAAATTTGATTGTTTCCATTTCAAGGTATGTAGAATCTGAAAATAAAGCATCTAAAACCTCTATAAAGGTAAATAATAAACCGATGTGTAATAACTTGCAGCGTCTTCCGTATGTTGATTGTAATATGTCTTGGCAAATCCATCAATTTATATGAATTATTCATTTCTTAAAAAATAACTAACAACTTAGTATGTTAGCTATTCGTGAATTTTCGGAGAGAATAAGGTACTTATTGCCATGAAGCCAAAATGAGTAAATCATACATGAATTTTTGAAATTCCGGCGTGCCTACTCTGATTCCATCCCTAGATTTCAGCGAATCATTATAAGTGTAATCATATGTATTTATGTACACCTTTCACTGTGTCTGACCTAGGCAACGTGGTAGGTAAAAATTCTGAATTTCCCCTAAATATATGTAATTGCCAATGAAAGTTCGAATATAAACTAACGAACTAACGAATTGGATCAAACTGATCGTCAAAAATTGCTGGAAAGAATCAGAAATTGCTAAGTATATCACAAAAAAAGGTAAAGGATGGTTAGGTGCTTGAGGCAGAAAAAGGCTATTGGTTTATTATTCTGTGAATAATACACCTATGTATTCGCTCAGCAAAAAATTATTATAGCACCCCCTCAAAATTTGTTCTTTTCCGTTTCAATGTGCGTAGATTCCAAAAATGCAATGTCCGTCCGCCGTATCACGTGTTCCGGCATTTTTGGTCCAAAAAATTCGTTCTTTCGAACACATGCTCCATTTGGGCCCTAGTTGTGTCCCGAAACATTGCAGCCCGATCGGAATATACCCAGGGGTGTTATGAGTGAAAATATGTATAAAAATAGGTACTTTTTGTGTTTTCGTAGCATGTTAGTAACATGAGCTTTTGAGGTATCGTTTTCCATGGTTTTGGGGACGAGAAGACCGAATATGAAGTCGATTTTGACCAAAGAGTGGAAAATTGAGGTTCTACTAAATAATCAGCTCCCAAAATTGATTTTCTATCAGTCACAAACCTGGGAAATCGTCTGAAATCATCATTAATTAGTATAATAACACTAGAAAAAGTGTCAACACGGGGATCAAGACGATTAAATGGCACTACCAATGATCAAAGATAATTTGGAAAAAAAGGAGCGTATCTAATTCGTGTTTTGGGGGCCAAAATTGGTGGAAACCATCAGAAATAGCTATTTCAATTATTTTACATGAAAGAAACAATAAATGAACAGCCAACATTTCTGCAGGTGTATCCAACAGAATAATAAACCCATGTGACAAGGACTTAGCAGCGTTTTTTTACATAACGGAAGACATTTTTGCGCAAACGAAAAAATTGAAACTTAGTTTTTATAGGTACCTACCTAAGTGAAAAAAAATGCTTAAAAATTGTAAAACTTACTTGAAGAAAAGATAAGTGGTAATTTGACACACTAAATAATTGAAGGCAAAAAAAAAAAAACGCTGCAAAGTCCTTGTCACATGGGTTTATTATTCTATTGGAGTTCTAGAGATTTTTGTTGGCTGTTAAATGTATTGTTTCTTTCATGTGGAATGATTGAAATAGCTATTTCTGATGATTTCCACCAATTTTGGCCCCCAAAACATGAAATAGGTACGCTTTTTTTTTTTTTTTTTTTTAAGATCATCTTTGATCATTGGTAGTGGCATTTAATGGTCTTGATTCACCTGTTTACACTTTTTCCAATGTTATTGTACACATTGATGGTGATTTCAGACAGTTTTCCAGGTTTTTGACTCATAAAAAACCAATTTTGGGAGCTGAAATTTTGGTAAAACCTCAATTTCCGCGTCTTTGGTCAAAATCGACTTCATATTCGGTCTTCTCGTCCTCAAAAACATGGAAAAAGATACCTCAAAAGCTCATGTTACTAACATGTTGTTAAAACGCAAAAAGTACCTATTTTTATACACATTTTCACTCATAACACCCCTGGGTATATTCCGATCGGGCTGAAAAGTTTCGGGACACAACTAGGGCCCAAATGGAGCATGTGTGCGAAAGAACGACTTTTTTAGACCGAAAATGAAGCCTGTACACGTGATACGGCGTACGGCGGACGGCGGACGGACATTGCATTTTTGGAATCTACGCACCTTGAAACGGAAAAGAAAAAATTTTGAGGGGGTGTTATAAAAATTTTTTGCTGAGCGAATACATAGGTGTATTATTCACAGAATAATAAACCAAAAGACTCGACATAAAAATGTTCGTTGTCAAAACCATGGAATATGCAGTGAGTTGGTTTTGAGCTACAAAAATCCAAATTTTTGTATTTTGATCTTTTGAAGAACGGTACCTATTTAAGGAAGTGACTGAAGTACATTACAATTATTATTCTTGTCTTATTCATCTCAAAACCAAAGTGCAGCCCCAAACTTGGTCAACGTTCCAACAAAGTCCATGCAGCGCCTGGATGGAGTTATAATTTCCGAAACTTCCCCATATCAACCTTGCATAGACGATATATGAGGCTATAGAAGAACAACTTAATCAGAACCTCTTGGGGATCACACCCGAATCAGATAAATGCAGAGCAACGCAACGGAAAAGATAACATCTGATGAGCTCACTGAGTGCAGCTCACTTCTACCATTGGAATAGTTACATGTTACGAAAAGTCTTGGACTGGACTGGAAGAAGTAGCTGCCTTTTTGCTCTGGAAGTTGTAGCTGTTTCTCACCCCCAGAGACACTGTCTTATCGCCCCATCTTCAAAAAATCCTCATTGCTCTATACCAATAAGGGAAGATATAGATTCTTATAATCTTTCTCAACGAGGTAATTTTGATTAACCTTAGATCAACCCGCAGGCTCCAATCAAAACCCTTGAAAGTCTTCATTCAAACCTGAGACTAGGCAACACCGAAAACCCATGGTAATTTGTTTAGTTTCTCACTTGGGTAATAGCAACCCATTAGTCGAGCTTCACCGAAACTAACCGGGTTGTTTGATTAGGAAATCGTCGAAGGAGCCTCAAGCGGCTATAATTCTCTAATGACAGGTTTACCGGGCTTCGCATTGTAATCAACCACTGTTCTTCACGCCGCAGGTGAGAACAAATTAATTTTATTAGCATATTCTGTCCCCTCGTAAATATTGGAGGGTCGACTAGATATGTTTTCTTCGCCTAATTAATATTTAAGGCCGTCGTCCCCTTCTTCGGTCCAAGCGGCGGACAGGAGGCTCCAATTTACTGTACCACTCTTGGTACGATGTTTCTTCAACCGCTTGATCCTCGACACATCGTGCATATCTTTTACTACTTTATGTTAGCACTCGTACCTAGTTATTTGCTAGAAATAAATAGCTACATAAAAAATCGCTAGGTCTCTCTATCTGTTCCGCAACGAGGCTCAAACTGGAAGAACCTTTTGTCATGCAGTTTCTTCTTCGCTTCTGAACGGCTTTGTTATACATCAATCCTTGCTTTCCTCAGAAACTGTCTGCCACGAGGAATGACAAAATTCAGGTAAATAGTTCATATATCTAAGATAATCACAAGGAATAGGTCATCATTCTACGCCGTAATTATGACTGTGTAGTGGAAGCTGCAGCAACGAACATGATACTAGGAATCCAAAAAGGTATAACTTCCTAATGAATTTTGTAGGCCGAGTAGACCATGTTTCATTATATTTATCGCAACCAGACAGTAATATGAGTGCATGTTTCCATAACATCGTTTTCTATGGATGCGGAGAACACTGTCAGAACAATCAATATAGGTACCTATCAACTTACTCTTCAATGTTATAAACATCTAATTCTTCATATATTGCTTCCGAGTCTGCGAAGCAGCGGACGCCTTGTGTTCACTTTCGTGAGCCAAAAAATTTTTGTCTTCAGAAATCAAAATTTCCACTTGCATTTTGCGTTTCAAAGCCTACTGAACAAATTTGGTTCCGTGTCTGTCGGTCTGTGGGTCTGTGGGTCTGTCTGTCCGCATTTCCTTGTTACAGCCATAACTTCCACGATTTTGAATTGATTTAGCTCAAATTTTGAGGGATGGTGCGGATAAGGCCCCTTGAGGCCCCATACAAATTTCAACATGATTGATCCAGCGGTACGCCCTGCGCATGTGCTAACGTTGAATTCAACAAACACGCATCTTTCACAATTTTGATTCAATTTCGCTCAAATTTTCAAGGGTTGTTTGGACAAGGCCTAGTGAGTTCCAGTATGAATTTCAGCATGGTCGGACCCTCGGTGCGCTCTGCGCATGCGCTGGCGTGAAATAGATTCAATTTCCTTGTTACAGCCGTAGTAACCAAAGATTTCACCCAATTTCAATGTAATTCTCAGGGATTAAGCGGGTAGGGCCCATTGAGGTCCCATATAGATTTCAACATGATAGAGCCAGCGGTTCGCCCTGCGCATGCGCTAACGTGAAATTCTTCAAACACGCATAACTTTCGCAATTATGTATAATGGACGTAATGTATTATGGACGTAATGTTATGTATATGTATATTTCATTTAATGTTATGTAATGTTATGTTATGTGATGTAATGTTATGTAATATGTATATTTCACGTTATGTAATGTTATGTAATCCTCTATTTTATAATGGGTCACTGTTCTATTTTATAATGGGTCACTGATTGTGACGAGGAAGCTCCTGTGCCATCACCTTGGCAGTGTATTTTTTTTTTTTTGCTGCATGGAACGTAAGAAGAAAGGCGTTATTTGTATAAATGCCACATACTCCGTTATAAACAATTCTAAAAAGCTGTAGGTAGTCATGTATTGCTACTTCCAATTCATATTCTGTGACAAAATACTTGCAAAGATGCCTGTGTGCCTTAAGAACAATCATATTGTGAGGTGCATCTAACAAATGTGCAGATGAGTTTTTTACGCCTCACGGTCATCGTAGCGGATTACGGGCTCAACCTCGAATTCTAAGGCATGAGAGAATTAGAAATTTAGTCACGCAAGAAACGGTTCATAAGCGGATGATGAGGATCAGCTTTAATGACTGTTTTTAGTGGCAGCTCTTGAATAATGTGGTAGGCAGTAAATGGTGAACCGGAATTAGCACGTACCCAGATGAGGTAGGCTGCACGGGGTTTTCGCTGTCTTTTGACGTACATCTACACGTACTTCGATCCGACTTTGATGAAGAGTGGACAATATTGAAGCTCAATTGTTAACATTTTCAAATTGAAATATGAGCCACTAGAGCTCAGCTGGGATCTCATTGCTTGACATTCGTCCCCCCTCGAGGAAGGCCGGCAAATTGTATTATTTTTTCGATTTTTTTCCATTATTCTAATTGATTAATTATTTGGTTCTATCATTATTCTATGTGATTAATGATTGTATTGACGATTCATTATTTTCATTGGTTACAAAGGAGCGAGGAAACCCACGAATTCCAGCGGTTCGTATCGAAGTATTTGTGGTGAGATGAACCTGGAATTTAGATGAGCAGGGTAGCTCAACAAAGCTGATTGGTTAGGGCCTTGAATTGCGACATGCTTCCAGTGGCAACAGAGTCAATCAATTTCTTCTGTGTAAGGAAGCCCCTATCGCTGCCTAGACGCACATTTCAAGGTATAACTGTAAGGAGTTGAAACATTTTTCTGAGTGAAACTAGATCAAGTAGGAAACAATACACAACAATACATGAAAAGATTCATGGAACTTTATGGCTAGGTACTTCTCATACCATGGGTAATATGTATTTGGGTAGGTACAGAAACAGATGAAGCTATTGATGGCTCTGAGGGGAAAATTATGAATTTGTTTGAAAAAACGCTGCAAATCCCTGCACAACGGCTTATTATTTTGTACACATCGCGGACTCTCCGTAGGATAGTACCTAACCCCGTACTCGTTACTAGGTACCTACCTAAACCGTTGTGTAATAATTTGCCTGTATAGGTTCCCCTTCTACGGAGATAGAATAATGAACCGTTGTGTAATAATTTGCCCATCAATAATACTTCAACGGTTGTTCAAGTTGCAAAAGTACCTATCAACAAAATCCAGCCCCTTCTTGGTAGATGAGCCGTTGTGTAATAATTTACCGTTGTGTAATAATTTACCTTGGTGTAATGATTTACCGCTGTGTAATAATTTACCGTTGTGTAATAATTTGCAGTTGTGTATTAATTTGGCATTGTGTAATAATTTGCCCATCAATAATACTTCAACGGTTGTTCAAGTTGCAAAAGTACCTATCCAGAAAATCCAGCCCCTTCAGGGTAGATGAGCCGTTGTGTAATAATTTACCTTTGTGTAATAATTTGCCATTGTGTAATAATTTACCCATCAATAATACTTCAACGGTTGTTCAAGTTGCAAAAGTACCTATCAACAAAATCCAGCCCCGTCTGGGTAGTTGAGCCGTTGTGTAATTATTTACCGTTGTGTAATAATTTACCGTGGTGTCGTAATTTACCGTTGTGTAATAATTTGCCGGTGTGTAATAATTTGCCATTGTTTAAAATTTACCCATCAATAATACTTCAACGTTTGTTTAAGTTTCAGAAGTACTTACCAACAAAATCCAATAGTCCATCACTTGCCAAATGAAATAATTATCGTAGAACAAACAACTCGACTTCATACAGCCATCCTTGATTATAATCAGGTGCTCCTTAGTGATGAAATCCCGGCCGGATTTATACCGTTTGATTCACGATCGTGTTGACAAAGCTTTTTGGTGCACACGAACGGCTGGACGTACAATGCTCCGGGTGGTCTTAAAAAATTGTTTAGCTCAAGACAAATTTAATATCGTAAAAAAAACCATACCCTTCAATCTAAAGTTTTCGAGCTACGGCGTTCTGAAAATTTCAACCCCTATTTTGAACCCCAGAGATGACTGACAGTAACGTCGAGCTTCGAGGACCAACTAGACCCCGAACGGAACCTATAACCCGAATTTCATCAATTTTCTTTCATGGTAACTAAGAAAAGTGGCCCGTACGGCGTACGGCGTACGGTGCCCAGACAGAAATATTTTTATTGCAGTTTCGGATTCTACATTCCTTGAAACGTAAACCATCAAATTTGGAGGGGGGGTAAGAATTTTTTTTTCTTGCTCGATTCCAATGGTTCATTATTGAAAATAATAAACCAAAAAAGTAGAAAATCAGGTTAATGGATGGAAATTGTGAATACTGACTGATTAGAAACACTTGATTGCTACTACGATTGTTGCTGAAGTGACTGAGAATGAGTTCTAGAAAAAACAGCCACTTTGAAGAAAACCGCCACCGTCTTGAATCGCGTTGTGGTTATGTTTCTCTCGAAATCGACAATATTCAATCGACCGCACTACAACCGCAAAAATTCCTTATATCCTTGAAAGGCGTTTTACGTGACTCCAAACAGTCGCGAAGGAACAGCATCCTGTTGTCATCACCATTACGCTTGATGCTGCATGTTTCTTGCAATGCAACAATGCAATTGTTCCTCCAGCCTTGCGACTTCATTCGTTTTTAACTGCCTTCCCAGCTATTGCAGGATATTGTAGGTAATAATTGTTTTCATCTATAGCACCATAAATCGGCCTCGTTTTTCCGTTAACGGACTCAAAAAGCATTTATATTGTC
Source organism: Leptopterna dolabrata (assembly GCA_954871275.1). Classification (NCBI taxonomy): domain Eukaryota; kingdom Metazoa; phylum Arthropoda; class Insecta; order Hemiptera; family Miridae; genus Leptopterna; species Leptopterna dolabrata. The sequence continues at coordinate 13,781,633 of OX940977.1, read as the reverse complement.
GTGGGCGCAGATGCGGCGCATTACATGACTCACGGAGGGAAAAACCGTCGGTGATTATTCCCGGTTGTTTCCGCCATTTAAGGCTCTGCGGCTGGTTCTGAACATGAGACCGTATTTCACAGTGTTGCTGATCCTATCAACAAACTCTTCACAGAGATCGAGCAGGGCCAAGTGATGGAAGGTCGGTGTTTGCCTCATTACTTGCCCACACTTCGGCTAGGCCATGCCCTGGGTATAGGGTTTGATTGCACAATAAACGTATGATATGAAAATAGGAACATTACCGCCCTTTTATTCCTATAGTCCCGATGGAGCTCTTGAAGAATTTATAAGCTCTCTCGTCCAATCTCAAGAATTTTTATCGCCACGAGCTGAGTAGTTTCTGACCATAATATTTATGGTCTGTCCAGCCATTTGTTACCATTCCACACCTATTAGTGTGAGGTGGTAACGTTGAGTTATAGAGTGGAATAGGTAGGTAAGTATAACTTGGGAAAGAACCTTGAGTTAAGTTCTTTAAAAATATACATAAATTTAGTGGACTTGACATAGGTACCCATATTAGGTATTTGTAAGGGTGGATCGGTATGGAAGGTGCATGCTTTGTATTGTCCTTCGAATTTACGTGGAATTCCGTATTGTTCATCCACGATGGCCTTGGGATGTTGAAACCTTTTACCTATGATTGTAAGTCAGCAACTGCCTACTTCAACTGTGTTAGAATTTTGAGCCAGTTTTGCAAAATTCAATAGCCCCAAAATATACTTTTTCAATAGCCCCAATATATATATTTTCTTGAATGCAATTTTGAGCTGTATCGAATGGTGCCATGGTCTTGTCAGTTGGCCCTGTTGTTGGTATGATTTCAACAGTTTTTGGTGATTTAGAGCGATGAAACTCAAATTTGATCCATCACGTACCTTTAACGTACGAAGTCCAAAATGGGTTGTTTTGTATAAATATCTCTTCTTTTGTAAATAATGAATTTTGATGAACTTGAGAAGGTTCATTACGTAGCCAAGGTTTGCCCTTGGCAAATATCGTCTGCAAGGACATATTACCTACGTAGCGAAACTGATTTGTATGGAAAACATTTTATATTTTAATTTCAATTCATGTGGATGTGTTTGGGTTGGAACTAGAATTTTCGAGCCCATAGCAATAATTACTAACCAGCTTATTTTCTTGAAAAATTTGCTAATAATTGAGTGAGTACGGTAGTTTATAAGCTACTGGACTCACTCAATTATTCCACTTTGAGCAATTTTTGTACGAAAATAAGCTAATTAGTAATGATAAATCAGGGTGGTAATTAGGGGAGACACTCAAATTCCCAACAACTGAGCTCTTTGAAATCATTCTTTCTTTTATTTTGTTGTTGCTGGGAGCAATAATTGTATAGAACTCCATAAATGTTTAATTTGGTGCTAATTACTACACTGTTGATGTAGAAATTACCAAAATAGCCGTCTTTTCTATAGTAATTAATTTATTGTTGGCATTTTGACGTAGGTTGAATGTTTAATTATTATGTATCCAAGGCCACATACCCCCTGCAACAACATTAAATTGCTCTGAAACGGATTTATACTCGTACCTATCGAAAACATTTTCATAAATATTCGGTGTAGGTCGGTACCTGCAAAAATGTTTGGACCCATTCGGCTGTGGAAAGTCGCTAAAAGTTGGTTATAATAGGGAGCCCATCATTACCGAGCGATACCTTTAGAAGTACCTACGGGATTTTAATGGTTCGTGCGATGTCGCTGAGCAAATCCAGTATCAGTATTAGGTACTACGCACTACAGCAATCGGTTCGCCGGCTGAAAATAAACCGGAAAACGTGTTTAAGTTTCATTTGAACGTTTGGGTTGAAATTAGTTTGCAATTCTGATGCAATTAAACTACCCTCGACTCTCATATTAATACGTGCTGGATCCTCGCAGAGTCCGCAATGTTTCGTGCGGGGAGTAAGAGGAGGTGGGAAGTTATAGGATTAATATTTGATGAAGGCTGTTTGGGTTTGAAACCGGGTGATTCATATTTGATAGGGCCTGTTCGGGAACTAACCCACCACCAAAGGACGGCGAGGGGGTAACCGGAAAGCTCCTTTTGTTGCAGGGCTTTGGACGTTTCCAGGATGCAAAATGAAATATTGAAAACGCCACGGATTGTTGGATGATGGCCGAGAGGCAACACGAGTCTCCTCGTGTTGCTATAATTGGAAACAACTGCGACTCTCGATCGGAAAAGACATTTATTTATTATTGCGCGTAGTGTTGATTCAGTACTCTCCGGAAATAGTGAGGATTGTTATTGCTCATTTGGGTCAATCTTTCGAAACGAGAATCCAGTCAACATAGAAACCCAAGCAACTGTATTTACGCCGAAACTGCAGAGTTTTTTCACGCAGCAGAGGATGAAGATGAATCTACGTTCACCAAACCCGCTGAAAATGACTTGAGGAAATGCAGAGAGATTCCCACTACAGTAGAAGTCGTTTAGTAGAAAGGCGGTGAAAGGAATAAGTCTGATATAAGGATAGAAACAGTCAGGTCCCGGTCGGCTGTATGTAAACACACAGGGAATTGGCCTGTTATAGTGATCAAAAGGACGGTTATAGTGATCAATTTTTGAGTTTGTGGTGTCAAAAGTCGGCAAATATGTAAAAATGGCTGAAATCTCTCAAAATTGATAATATATATTCACCAGAAGTGGTATCTATGAATGATGATCCGAAACAGAAGATAACTAAATACCTACAGGTTTTAATAATTTCCTCAAAAAAAAATTAATCAAAATTAGGTCAATTCTGGGGGGGTCACAATTCGCCAATATCGGTAAAAATTGCTAAAATCACCACAAAGTTTATTATACAGTAGACGTCGCTTATAGAGATTGGTCGCGTATAGTGATTGTTTCCAGTCGGTCCCAATTCGATCACTATAAGCGACTTCTACTGTAATTCGAAAAACAAATCTAAATTAAATGGACGACAAAAAAGAGATGAAATTTGAGGTAACCGTGGGATCATCCAAGTAAGTTTCACACGAAATTCATCAGAGTGCGGCAGAAAGATTCGTCTGTGTAGATGCGTACATAATTATGTGCTAAAATGTTTCCAGGAAACCTCTGTACCTTGTGACCAAATGAATAGGGGAGTTAGGAACAAGCTCACTGGCTGGGAGGCCATATATTTAGTCCCGTAGACTTTATTCTAAAGTAAAACGGAGTTATTGAAAAATAGTCTATTTCCACTAATACACGAAAAAACGCTAAAAATACACTGTTATACCAGTTTCGGTGATCAAACCGTCTTCAGTAACAGTAACTCACAAGTAAAACAATAAGTTATTGTTTGATAACCGAAACCGGTATAACAGCGTTTTTTCGCTTATTACTGGAAATAGACTATTTTTCAGTAACTCCGTTTTTCTTTGAAATGGGTTTCCACGATTTCTTCGCGAGTGATTTAGTTCGTGACATTATTCTAAATTATTCTTTTTACTCACAGTCTGCATCATCGATTTCCATAGGTTCCTTCGGACCAAATTCGAAATAAGCTTCTGTCCTAGGACGCTAACAGTATTTCGGAAAATCAAATTCGATTTCATAAAACCATGCTAGATTTGAATCAGCCGTTCCCCATGACTTATTTCTGGGCTGAATTACGAGTACACCGTTCAATTCACGCTCATCTTGATGATGTTTTCCGATTCAAACGTATTATTCACTTCTTCATGTTGACCTAGTGTTATTTAATTGACACTGGCATAGGGTTATAGTATTGACCTAGGCCCTATCCCGCATACCTGATTTCACAGTTATACGTTCGTTTATAAGGGCTAAGTTCTGCCGTGTACGAATCGATTTTTTAAATTTTATTCTATAGTAGGTACTTATAAAATAATTGTCGGATTCCACGAACCTTGAACCAACAAATTTCAAGTGGGTTAAATTTTAGGTAGGTATACCAAGCTATCCTAAGGATTCTTAAGATGTCTTAAGGTTTCGTTTTTAAATATACCTAATGATAAACCATAATCGAGCGAAGATTGACATCAAACGGCGGAGAGTGTCGAGAATGGAACACATAAAAGCAGCTGGTTCCGCAGTTTGGTCAGCAAATCCGTTCAAGCACCGAGTTTTTCGTCAACAATCCGTCATATCACACAAAGCTAGTAGGTACTACATATTACAAAATATCTTGGAGCCTGGCAAGTATCCTGCATGTTAACGGCCACGGTTAACGGCCAGTTAACGGCCACGATCTGAACAACGTCTTCAGGGTTTTGTATTTCAAGTCGGTTTAGTTGTGTAATGAAAAACGAAATAAACCTCGTTGTTCAATCAGTTTGTCAAACCGTGCTTGCTCGGCCGTGCTTGTCTGTCTGTTGGCTGTTGGTGTGCATCTCTGATACAACTTGAATTCTTCATTCCACTTGCTTCACCGATGTTTCTGTCTTGGCTTCCGTTCCGTTCGTTCCATCAGTTTTCCGCAGTAAATCAAGCGGTCATGACGCAAGGGGCCTCCGGAGGGATGGGATAATCAGATGCAGTCGACATAATGAGGGAAGAAGGCTTGGGATGGTCCATGAGTCATCCGCAGCCTCCCACACCCGCCCGCTCCCGCTTGCTCAACACCGCTTGGTCGCTCTTTTCAAACGCTCGTCCTTGGGTCGCGCCCTCGTTGGTTTTTCAATCCCGACATCTTCAAGAGATGAAAAACGCCGACTCCAGGGCGGATTTTCCGTTCGTGACGTCGTCTCGGTGCATTAGCTCGGGACGGTTCTCAATCAAAAGGGAATCACCGCATTCCCGAACCAAGGGACAGATCCTGCACAACTAGATAATACGTGCTAAAGGGCAGGAAGTGAACTGCGTCGATTGAAGTCCAATTCATCAAAAACTACTGGTAAGTAAAGTAAACAGCCATTTCAGGCCGGTGTTTTACGACCAGCTGCCCTTCGAAAAACCAGTATTTCATCAATATTTCATAAATTCAACTTTACGACCGTTAAAAACAAAAAAGTCTGCCAATTCGATTAGGCAGTATAGCTTCCTCACTTCAATCACATGAATAGAATAGTTGGGTAGTTTAATTTTGACACGGGACCATCTGCGATCCAACCCGCGTGTACCCTCAACATTTCAGCTCTGTACGACTATTTTTCGCCTAGTTAGAAGCGTTACAAAGAAATAGTCAACATTTCATATTCACGCAGACGAAAGTGACTCCAATGAAATTCATTTGGAACTATCAAAGTATCATTTCTGATCGACCCTCTAAGTTTGAACTCATTTTAACGATATTTAGGGTAGTTACGTTTGCGCATGCGCAGCCGAAAGTTACGGTACTTTTTCAATGATTTTGTATGGGACCATCTGTGACTCAACCCGCACCTACCCTCCAAATTGCAGGCCATTTCGACCGTTATATCGGGCGTTACAAGGAATTACCACAGACAGACAGACAGACCCGGAACCAAAAATGTTCCCTGATGTCTGAAACACAAAATGGAAGTGGAAATTTTCATATTGGAGTAGATAGTTTTTTTTTACTCAATCACGAATCCAAGGCTTCCCCACCGTCGGTAGTGAGGAAACAATAAATACAAATAAAATAAAATATATAAATACCTACCTAATAATGATAATAATACAGACTAAACATGCTGCAATTTTGAGGAGCAGGTTGGTACTCAATTAGCCCGACATTGTATAATCCATAGAAATCCAATTGGCCGAATTTCGTTTGGAACACATATGTGCAAAAATTAGGCATCTTAAAAATCTATACTTTGTGCCGAAATTTAGAAGGGAGCCACTGAAGAGTCCGTGAACTGTTCCAACTAAGTTCAAAGGTTAGTAATATTAAGAAAGAAAGGACGAAGAAGCATGAAGGAGAGGAGAAAGAAAGGACCAGTAGTTTTGGTGGGTCATATTTGCGGTTCTTCGGTTTAGAAAACCTCTCGGACTCATAAACGACTATTGGATGAAAAACATCTCCATACGTTTGTTTTAAAAAAAGTTAGAAATAATATTTTAAAAACCGGATTGCGACTTTAGACATAAAACCATTATTTCTAATCCTATCTATAAATATTTTTTTCAACTTGAAGCTGCAGCGAACGATTTATTATTTGTATAATAGTACATAGCCAAAGTTCAAATTACTCAATAATGTAGAAGATTAAGGGGTAATTTGTTCAAGGAGGGAGGTAAGTTTTAGGTAAGTTTCTCCAAAAATTCGCGTTTGGTATGTATTGCAGCATGATGGGAATTATAAATTTTCATGTAGCCGGTGATAAGAGATAAGCATGAGGTTGTAGGTTGTTGTCTGCTCATACAATTTGAAAACAATTGGACAGTTTCATCTGAATGAAAGATCGACTGAGAAAAACAAATGAGACTTGCCAAAAATATTGTTTGAATAAAAAATCAAGTAAGATTGAAATTCATCTTCACTACATATGCTTCATGAATGGCAGCCTACTATCCATCCATCGTCTCTAATGGCTCAGTTCGACCTGAGAAAACACCTCTCTAAGTACATATTTGAAAAAGGCATTAATGACAGAAACGACTTGTGAGGGATTTATGAGTATTTAAACGGAACTTGTAGTAATCTACGGCGTCGATAAAAAGTGGCGCGTCGAAACTCATAGAAAAATAATAACCCCCTCCCCCCCCCCCCCCAGGGCTTATGAGTTACGAGCAACCCTATAGCGCTATCGCGGTATCAGATTTGCTGTGAAAAGCTCCAAACGTGAAAACTGCGAGCTGTTATAGGTGATAAAACCGTTATGTTGTTAATATAATACCTCTACGCTACGGAACTGTGTAGTAAAAATAAAAATATAAAAAACTATTTCGATTCAGTCGATTGCAACGAGAGGGTAACGAACGGGCGATAGGTAGTGCCGTAAGATTGCATGCTTTAAATTGATAGTTTGATTTCGACAAAAAAAATTAAATTCCGATGCATTGAGATTTTTATTGGTTGGGCGAGTAACGATACAATTCTATTCCGACAATACTCAATTTTCTAAAAAATAAAAATAAAACAAATAAATAACTCGGCGCTCCGCGCCTCGCCAGGTGGCAAACCCCCTGGACCCCCGGTTACCTCTATTTACATACTTCCGACGAAATTATAGAAACACAGAATGTGTTTTAGCTCACGCGTTTCACATAAACCTTTTTCGACTGATATATTGACTGCTCATAGGTTACACCAGGTTACACGATCCTTAGTTCCGTATCATCGGTACTTATATAAAGCTTGCAATCGTGTTCACAATATAAATTATTGAGAATGATCACCTGTGTGTAAACAATTATTATTTAAACAATGACGCTCATACCGCAGCTTGTCGGCCACGCACTCCGCATTGGTGAACGTAATATGGTTAGGTAAATCGAGAGCTAGGTATCCAACGAGTGGTGAACGATTTTCGTACGATGATAACTGGCGAAGTTGAAGTTCCGTAGCAACGAATCGGTTGTACGTGAAAATCAATAGAAAATTTTCATAACAGCGTCCCAGATTTCGTTACGAAATTTCGTTACCTTTTTTGGCTAGTTAGTCCATGGCTAAAACACATTCTGTGTTAAAATAAAATAAATCAAAAAATCTACCAAGTAGGAATGCAGTATAGCTTTCACACACTTCACACATCACGTTGATCAGTTCATACTCAGTTCATAACTATATGTATGTACGTCACCATTCGACCCGGAAAAACAACAACCCTGTCACATGTCAAAGTCGAGGTATCTACAAGTTGATTGTTTCAAAATATGATATCAAATAGATAGGTACTGCTCATGCGCAGATATATAATATGGTTACTCGAAGCGCATATATGATACATTTGAGAGAGACCTGAAAATGTCATCGTAGTTATAGGTAGTCAGATAGAACCAGTGTTACTGGAGTGTCAGGAATTGCGCATGCGCAGACGAAAGTTACAGTCAGATTTTGAAGAATTCATATGGGTCCATCCGTGGACGAAACTCCACATACGCTCACCTTCTATTTATATATTTCATTTTATTACTTTTCTCATTTTATTTCTTTTCTATTTTTAGGTTTATTATTTTCAATAATGAACCATTGGAATCGAGCATGAAAAAAAAAATAAAAATAAAAATCTAACCTCCCCCCCACCCACAAAATTTGATGGTTTACGTTTCAAGGTAGGTATGTAGAATCCGAAAATGCAATAAAAATATTTCTGTCTGTCCGCCGTACGCCGTACTGACCACTTTTCTTGGTTACCATGAAACAAAATTGATGAAATTCGGGTTATAGGTTCCGTTTGGGGTCTAGTTGGTCCTCGAAGCTCGACGTTACTGTCAGTCATCTCCAAGGGGTTCAAAATAGGGGTTGAAATTTTCAGAACGCCTATACCTTTATTTTACGTGAATCTTTTTACGGTTTTAAATAGTTCTTGAACTTAAGAGTTTTTTAAGACCACCCGGAGCATCGTACGTCCATCCGTTCGTTCACAGTAAGGCCCCAAAGTTTGCACCGACAGGCATTTTCGACAGCAGGGTGAATGAAATTGTATACATTTAGCCCAAATCTCGTCACTAGGGACGCGCTAACAATCGGGAATCGGCCCGAGATAAAATCATTGCTAGGGATCACCTGATTATAATCACGGATGGCTGTATGAAATCGAGTTGGTTGCTCTGTGATATTATTTCATTCGAAAAATGATGGCTCTTTTGGATTTTGTTGGTAAGTACTTCTGAAACTTGAAGAAACGTTGAAGTACTATTGATGGGTAAATTATTACTACACAATGGTAAATCATTACTCAGCGGTAAATTATTACACTACGGTTCATTATACCATCTACGTAGAAGGGGCTGGAGTTTGTTGGTAGGTACGTTTGCGACTTTTGGTTTATTATTTTCAATAATGAACCATTGGAATTTTCACTCCTCATCAACAATCTCCCTTCAGAACTTCATTATGTGCGTTTCTTTTTGCCATTTTAGGTACTGTTTGTCATCGGCAGAATTATTTGAGCAACATTTAACTCGTGATTTAGGTAGGTACCTAGTAACGAGTACGGGGTTAGGCACTAACCTACGGAGGGTGTGCGATCTATATCATATGTATAGAATAGTACATATATTATATAAAGGGTTATCTATACGGAGAGCTGTGATCTGTAACAATGGTAACTATTACACAACGGCAAATTATTACGCGACGGTAAATTATTACACAACGGCAAATTATTACACAACGGTAAATTATTACACAACAGCTCATCTACCTAGAAGGGGCTGGAGTTTGTTGGTAGGTACGTTTGAAACTATTTTCACTCCACATCAACAATTTCACTTCAGAACTTCATTATTTGCGTTTATTTTCGCCATTTTGGGTACTGTTTGTCATTACAGAATTATTTTAGCAACATTTAACTTGTGATTTAGGTAGGTACCTAGTAACGAGTACGGGATTAGGTACTAACCTACGGAGGATCTGCGGTCCACATAATATGTATAGAGTAGTACATATTATATTATTATATAGACGGGTTATCTATACAGGGAGCTGTGATCTGTAACAGAAGGGTATTCTGTAAAAAATAATAAACCGTTGTGCAGGGATTTGCAGCGTTTTCATATATATATTTTTTAAATTTATTTAAAATAACCCTTCGACATACTCTCTTCATTTTCAGCTCATTTGGATTGTTCTTTCGATAAGATATGATGGGTACAAGGAATTGCGTACAGACCAACACGTCTGTTTCGTTCCTCGTTGTAAGAAACGCCAAAATGCGAATCGAAATTTTGGTTTTGGAGAAAGATTTTTTCGATTCTTACATGAATGTAAGCAGAAACTCCGATGAGTTGCTGATTTTCAAACCTACGATTTCTGTAGGTAGGTAGCTACAAATTATATCCACCGCGTCTCGCGTGGCCACTTAATTCGCCAGAGTTCGCGGTATAGGATTGTCCGGCGATATGACGCTAAATTTAATATACCCATCGGGCTCCTACTGTAGAAAAATAGTAGAATATAAACTTGTTCTATATTTATATAAAGGAAGAATGAGAAGGAAGGAGAAGGAAACACTTCACTATGCTCTGCAACTCACATTTTACACAAGTATTAAAACACTCCAACCTTTTATCATAATACAGAGAAGTACCTGCTGGGAACCTATTCAATCGAGAGCTGAGAAAGGAATCGTCGAGGCAGTCCTCACATTTCTGGGATATACGTATCGTGAAACTAATCTTCTACTCAACTCTTTCCACGCTGCCGATTTGCCGATTATATGTTACCACTGTTACCAGGCGCTATCAGGGAGACGCGTCATCTGCTTATCAATGGAAACTAAGGTAAAGGAGGCCGTTAGTCGACAGGTAGAGATTGAGAAACTTCTTTTGACGGTACAGAGACATATGGTAAGAGGTTTGGTATCGACTTATCTCCATTTCTTAAATACAAATCGCCTAGGTGCATAGGAAAATCAAATTTGTCGTTCGACATAGCATATTTGTGTGTAATCCGTATGATTTCATTAATGGTAGTATTTTATGAGTGAGTAGGCAGTTTTCGGTACTTGCTTGATGTCTCAAGAGAACTGGAGGGTTTCGATTCAAACCTTGCAAGCTGAGCGATAAGCTGTTATCACCTCTGATCAAATCGTGTGAAGTCTTGGGAGAACAAGAGTCAAAGGAACCCATGGAAGCCCACTCATTTTCCGCTACTCAAAATACCTATACCGAAAAGCACTGATAAAACAAAGATAGCAAAGCATTCCAACAGAAAATGCGTGGACGATATTCGAGAAATCCGGGAGCAAACTCCGAAGTTATTTGGCAATAATTTCAAACTCGTGCGTTACGAGCTTCGAGTTCTGAGATGAAAGAGGCAGGTAGTGAGTGGTTGAGGGGGAACTGGGCTCATTGAAACAGTTCAGGACCACAAAAGTATTTCTGAAAAGGTCGAATAGTAAATTCAAGTTTTTCGTTTGCTGCGCTAAATGAACCCGTAAAAATCAATCACGGGACGTCGCGTCATATGAAGATCGACAGGCTTCCAGAAGATTTGGATTTGAATTTATTAACGAGAATTTCTTTATAGATTAATAGTGGGATCTCAATGAAATATGCAAAATTGTAGGTGCGCTCAGTGTATTCTGTACGAGGCATTCAACATGGTCTGCCTTTTCTGCCCTGGAATTTCATTGGAACTTCCATATTTAACTGAAATACGTTTTCATTACACTGTACAGTGTTGCTTACATACACTAGGTACTCAGCAAACGATTTTCTCCTTTCTGTTCCAGCAATTTCAAAACGGTAGGTACCTAGTACAGTATCGGATGAAAATATTCCATAGATAACATTAATAATCTCTATAATTTTTTAAAATAGGTAGCTACTTTAAGAAGAAAAATTCGCAAAAGAGAAACAGTTTTTTTGTCCAATGTCGCTAAATAACAACGAAGTGATGTAGAAGCCCTGGGGGTCGAATTTTGTCCAGTGTTGCTAAATTATAGATTATAGATGAAGAAGCACTGGGGATCGAACTCGATGGAAATATCAATCAATATCCATAACATCAGGGGAGAAGAAAACAAAAATTTAGCTGTCTAAAAGCGTTCACTGATCAACGGGGTTAACTTTTGACAACTTTTCGGGCTGAACCGTCGAAATTAAACTTGAAAGACCATCTCAGAGACGGATGATAATGAAGTTTCTTCTCAACACAGAAACGAAGCTAAACAGATAAAAGGGAATTCGAATTATGAACTGTTTCAGAAATGTGTGTGTGTGTGTGTTCAGAAGTGTGTGAGTGCCTATACAAAATCCCCCGTCATCCGCCGTTAACGGAGTTGACAAAGCTCAACATGACCTGAAAAGTATTATTTCATATCACGTAGAGTAAGATGAAACAATATTGAGTCCGTGATCGGCTTTGCGACAGTCCCGATTCGCTTGTCGAGAAATATTTTTCTCTACAACCGTCGCATCTCGATGTGCTCAAGAGCTCCTATCGGTTTTGCAAGAACGCTGCAAGTTACTACACAGCGTTTTATTATTTACCTCTGTGCTACTCCTTCTGCATACATCACTGAATTCCTATTATTTAAGACCCTGATTTCGTTGGGTCGTTTTTCGTGGTGGATACCGTCTAACTACCCACGCACGTACACACTCGATCGCATGTAAAACAATTTAAACAGTTAACCCCCCCCCCCCCCCCTGAAAATATGACGGTTTCCCTTTCAGGATGTGTACGTATACAATCCGAAAATTGAATAAAAAAACGCTGCAAATTAATACCCAACGGTTTATTATTTTCCTGTATAGCGTAGATCACTGTTTTCTGTGGGCATTACCTACTTGCTTTTTTACGTGCTTCTCCCCGGATAGCTGAGTACTGGGGCGACTACATCGAGTACTGGAGCAATTACTGCGGTGGATTCAATAATAATTTATTCTATCATTGATTATTTGTTTTCAAGCATGGCGTGTAGCTACTACAAAAAATGTTGAACGAAAATTCTCCATTTAGTTTGAAGAAAAGTTACTGTAAATTTCATCAAAATCGGGTTATAATTTGCGTATGCGCAGTGGTCGTACTAATGATCCGACTAACTACCCACCGAATTTGAGCATAATCGGGCCATTTATTCTTGGGAAATTGAAAACCTCGTATAATCGTTTGCGCATGCGCAGTAGTCGTACCAGTGATCCAATTGTACTGTAATTCATAGAGGACCATGTAGGAGTTAACCCCAACTACCAACCGAATTTGAATAAAATGAGGCAAATTGGTTCGCGAGAAATTTAGTTCCTCGGCTTCACGTTTGCGCATGCGCAGTGGCCGTAACAATGATCCGCTCTTTCTGAATTTCATAGTGGACCATTTAGGGCCCATCTCCCACGATCATTGTAAATGTTAGCAATATCATATTCGAATTAAGGAAGTCATCGAGCGGCAATGTTATGGGTGGTCTAAAAAATCCTCAAGTTCGGAATCCATTAAAAACGTCAGAAAACCCATGTACCATTCTTTGGTAGTTTTTGAGCTACTGCGTTCTGAAAATTTCAACCCATAATTTTCAACCCTTACGAGATGACTCGGGACTTACTGTCGTAACGTCGGTCTCCACGGACCAGTGGCATAAATTTTGGTTGGCTATGTACGGCGTAAGGACAGAAATTGTTTTGTTCCATTTTCGGAACCTGCGTAGGTAGGCCAACCATCAAGTTCAAGTTTTTTTTAAAAACTTATTTTAATTTAATTTTATTTTTTTAATGCTCGATTCCAAAGGTTCATTACTGAAAATCATAAACTAAACTTTTCTATTTGCCGCTTCAAGGAAGAACATTGAATGTTGGTTAGGTTTTTAGGCTAGATTTTGGCAGCAAAGGGGGGGGGGGGGGGGGGGGAGTGAGATTAACTGAGAGCTTTCCAGCGAGTGGTAAACGATTTTCATGGGATGTTAACTAGCGGAGTTAAAATTTCCTAATTGCGGATTGATTGTACGTGAAAATCGTAAAAATCATTAGAAATTATGAATACTAACACAGAAGCGCCAATCTGACTTTCAGGAGACAAATATGGAAATTATCCATTTTAAAATGAAGAATAATACAATGAAGAATAATAAAAATAAAACTTCGGTTCCAAAAAGAAGCTGTAAATATTGAATAGGAGTTAAATATTGAATATCATCACTTATAATGATTGGCGATGTACTAATCCTAGATATTGGAATATGGGGAAAATCCTTAGTAAAAAACTTATTAGACAGGTGTTGATGAAACAATATTTTTACGCGAATTGTAAAAGTGAATTATTTGGGAATCGAATCTCAGGCGTGTAGAATGTGACGCGAAATGCCAAGAGTTTGGTTATAAAAAGTCAACTTACCTATAGGAGTAGATTGATAGTCTTAAGTACTCGATTCAGATTGCTAGACTCATATTTCACGGAAAATTGATTGACACTGCCAAAAAAATCGAATGCGTCAATAAATATTATTATTCTCTAATTATGTAGGATTTTATAACGACGTCGTCTTCATGTTGATAATAATATTGGAATGATATCAAGGGCTAGAATTATACAAGTTTGAAACGGGAAACTTAATGACTGCCGAACGGAGTGCTACCGTACTTAGTTGTTATTCAGCCCTCTTCCACCGTGACACCTAAATAAGTAATCAAACAGTACATCAAAATTCCGTCGGTAAATAGAATGTTCGAATATTAATGTCATCGACAATGACATTATAAATTGCTATAAATATGAAGGAATGTTGCGAAATAAATGCATGGCTTGGCACTCTATACTACTCGTCGTATCAGGTGGTTCGCGAGAACACGGGAAGGCCGAGACATCCGCAAACACGTATAATCCAAGCTGTCAAACTCACCGACTACCGGTTCTCGTTTTTAGAAAAAACTGTAATAAATGTTGAACATTTAATCAGGGGTTTTGTAAGATTACTCTCGGCCTTGGGGATTCATTTTAACCCCTTCATTCGAAAACTTTAACCTCTTAATTTTATTTATTTATTTTGCAAACAGGGTATGGGTAGATGGTATTTTTGTTTGCAAAATAGAGAAAGAAACGAAATAAAAGGAGGAGTGCACAAATGGTGCTAAGAAAAATATGCTTAATTGCTGTTTGCCCGTTCAAATGGGAAGAATATTGTGGAGCTCACGCAAATTTGTAATTATGTAAAAATTTGATATTTTCGTCTTATATTCTCAACTCGATTCAATTTACGTTATTTTTAATTTAGAAACCTCCGTGAATTGATGGATTAAATGAGACGATGAATGACGGACACGAAAAAAAAAGGATTTACGCTGAAATAAGACGGACAGCGGAATAGCGGGAGGCTGTCGAGAAGATTTTCCCGGACCATCCCAACAATTCGTCGAATGGTCGAGTCCGGTGAAATACCGGGTGACTGGAGAAATTCGACGAAAGTCTCGCGAGGTGAATTAATTTATATATTCAGCGGAGAGTGAAAGACCGAATTGGATGGTTGGCGCAGAATTTGTGGGTATAATTCACGTTTTTTGACAACGACTTTAATTTTTGGACGCGAGCAGTTTTGAAGGACTAACATATGTGTGGGAGATAGTTTGTACAAATTGCGTTTAAAATTCGAGAAATTGGTGGGTTGTAAATAAATGAGTGGTTTTGTGTTGGTTTTGACGCGATGGGAATTCGTAGGGATCGGTAGAGTGGTTGGGAAGTGTTGACATATGGTAGTGTGAAGAGGTGTTTTTTTTTTTAAAGCGAAATTTTGAATTTGGTGAAATCGTATTTTTTGATAGATGAATATAAATAATAAGAGAAAACCGTATAGTTTACCTTAGAGGCGGATGATGGGCTGGCAGTTGGTTTGATAAGTGGCGGGGGAGAGGGTGGCGGTGGAAGGGTCAGTACGAGGGCGCTGGGGGGAGGGAGGTTTGACAAGATGCACCGGTAAAAGGGTAACAGACCACACTTGTGCACAGATCGCTAGGCTGAGCTAGAATACGGGCCGCTGTTCCGCGGAGGGGTTGAACGACGTGGTGGGGGCCAGCTCGGAGCTCTTGTGCGCAGGCGCACCACGGTGGAGCACACCGAGGTCGGAACGTGGGGTACCGAGCCTTCGGCCACCGTGGCACCTGCCCAATCCATATAACCCCAATCAATCCTTCCTTGCCTGTACTGTACAATCACCCCCGCTTATTATCCGAAGGCATAATCCCGTCGTTTTCAAAAACCCCCTCGCGCTTTTATGCCGCTACCCGAGCGGTGTTTGATCGGCTCATTCATCCTGGTGACGACTGAAATTGGAATCCGCTGCGGAAAGCGAAAACATGGAAAGAACTTTGGCCTCCCTGTGAATATTGACGAGCAACATCGAGATTCAAGCGCGTTACTAGACCAACCCTTTGCAGTACTTACAATACTAATTACTTACAATACTAATTAACAACAACAAACCCAACAGTTTCCTGGAATTGCTGATGCAGCAATTAGACCCATGAAGCATACAGCATAAAGCAAAGACGAAGCCAAAACATTATTTGATAGCCCTCCTGTGAATATTGACGAACAGATCCTGGAATGAAGGGCTTAGGATGCACTTAAAAATTTGTAAAAAAAAAATCGAGATAACAGCGTCTAGCAAATTTCAACCCCTATTTTTCAACCCTTAGAAATGGCTGACAGTAACGCCGAGCTTCGCTGAACAACTAGACCCCAAGTTGGACCCACAAACCAAATTTCATTAATTTTGGTTCATGGTAACTAAGAAGAAAAAAAAAACGCTGCAAGTTCTTGTCACATGGGTTTATTGTTCCATTGCACATATCTATAGAAATGTTGGCTGTTCATTTATTGTTTCGTTCATGTGCAATGACTGAAGTAGCTATTTTTGATGGTTTCAGTTTATTCGGCCCCCGAAACCACGAATTAGGCTCCAATTTTTGACAAATATCTTTGACCATTGATAGTGCCATGTATGTAATTATCTTGATTCACTCACATGTCGATACTACTTCTAGTGTTATTATACAAATTTCTGGTGATTTCAGACAATCTCCCATGTTTTTGTCTCGCAAAAAATGAATTTTGGGAGCTGAACCTTCGTTGCAACCTCAGTTCTTCAGTCTTTCATCAAAGTCGACTTAATATTCGGTCTTCTCGCCCTAAATAACATGGAAAACGATACCTCACCAGCTCATGTTAGTAAAACACCGAAAACCCCTATTTTTACACCCATTTTCACCCATAACACCCTTGGTATATTCTGATCGGGCTGCAAAATTCCGGAACGCGACCCCCGCTTATTATCCGAAGGCATAATCCCGTCGTTTTCGAAAACCCCACTCGCGCTTTTATGCCATTGCCCGAGCGGTGTTTGATCGGCTCATTCATCCTGGTGACGACTGAAATTGGAATCCGCTGCGGAAAGCGAAAACATGGAAAGAACTTTGGCCTCCCTGTGAATATTGACGAGCAACATCGAGAATCAAGCGCGTTACTAGACCAACCCTTTGCAGTACTTACAATACTAATTAACAACAACAAACCCAACAGTTTCCTGGAATTGCTGATGCAGCAATTAGACCCATGAAGCATACAACATGAAGCAAAGAGGAAGCCAAAACATCAAGAAACGTTATTTTATAGCCTTCCTGTCAGTAGTGACGAGCAACTCATGGAATGAAGCGCATCCTAAAACATAAAAAATTTGAGAAAATGGCGCCCTGGAAATTCCAACCCCTATTTTTCAACCCTTAGAGATGGCTGACAGTAGCGCCGAGCTTCACGGACCAACTAGACCCCAAATGGGACCTACAAACCAAATTTCATTAATTTTGGTTTGTGGTAACTAAGAAGAAAAAAATACTGCAAGCCCTTGTCACATGGGTTTATTTTTCCATTGGACATATACATATAGAAATATTGGCTGTTCATTTATTGTTCTCGGTCCAAAATTTTTAAAACTCGAATTTCCGAAAGATTTTTATACCATAATCCGTTTCAGACCATCCTGAATTCACTGCCGAAAGACACCAAAAATTATATGTATATATATATATATTTATATATTTATATATATATTTATATATTTATATATATATTTATATATTTATATATGTATGTGTCATTCCAGACGATAACTCTCGACAGAATTGAGATAAAAAGTTCAAATTTGCACGAAAAATCTGTCTTGGCAATCGACAGGCTAAGTTCGTAGATGGGCAGAATCGGGTCACTCTAAGGGGGAGTTTTGGGGAGTTTTAGGGGGGAAAAATTACCCATAAATTCCAAAAATGAAACAGTCTGACAAGTGACACCTCATTTTAAAGGATTTTGTACGCTGAACACGATGGTGAAATCAGAATTGCGATATCTCATTCCGTTCTCAAACTGGAGCACTTTGAAGATGAAGGAACGTGGTTATTTCTTGAGATAAAACAGTTTTACATAAAATCAGTTATTTCTTCGAAAATTCGCTCTTATAGCCATGCTGCATGACTGTGGTTTTTTTTTTTTGTTTCTTTCATTTGCAATAACTGAAATATCTATTTTTGATGGTTTCAGTTTATTTGGCCCCCGAAAACACGAATTAGGCTCCAATTTTTGACAAATTATCTATGACCATTGATAGTGCCATGTAATTATCTTGATTCACTCACCTGTTTATACTACTTCTAGTGCTATTATACAAATTTGTGGTGATTTTAGACAATCTCCCAGGTTTTTGACTCGCAAAAATTAATTTTGGTAGCTGAACCTTCGTTACAACCTCAGTTCTTCACTCTTTCATCAAAATCGACTTCACATTCGGTCTTCTCGCCCTAAATAACATGGAAAACGATACCCCACCGGCTCATGTTAGTAAAACACCGAAAACCCCTATTTTTACACCCATTTTTCACCCGTAACACCCTTGGTATATTCTGATCGGGCTGCAAAATTCCGGGACACGGCTAGGGCCCAAATGGAGCCTGTGTGCGAAAGAACGACTTTGTTAGAGAGAAAATAAAGTATTTTCAGAATTTGTGGAATCTAGGCATTTTCGGAATCGTCGCACCTTGTAACGTATAAGAAAACATTTTGAGGGGGGGTTATAAACATTTTTTGCTGAGCGAATACGTAGGTGTATTATTTACAGAATAATGAACCAAAACAAAATACGGCGTGCGGACAGAATTTTTATTTTATTTTATATATTTCAATCAATTTATTGTATTTCCACTTGTGGAGGGGAGGGTATTCATTGTGGGGCTGAGCATCACCACTTCCGGGAGAACAGTCCGTCGGTAACTAGGGATCCATAGGTAACGTATTGTGTCTCTCTGTAATTACAGCTAGGTCCCACCTCAGTCCTTCAGACTATGAGTGGAGTGGAAGGGGAATTTTTTTTGAAGTTCCCTTTTTTTTTGTTTATTATCTTCAATAATGAACCATTGGAATCGAGCATGAAAAAAAATAATTCTAACCCCCCCCTCAAAATTTGATAGTTTACGTTTCAAGGTAGGTATGTGGAATCCGAAAATGCAATAAAAATATTTCTGTCTATCCGCCACACGCCGTAAGGGCGACTTTTCTTAGTTACCATGAAAAAAAATTGATGAAATTCGGATCATAGGTTCCGTTCGGGGTCTAGTTGGTCCTCGAAGCTCGGCGTTACTGGGGTTCAAAATAGGGTTTGAAATTTTCAGAACGCCGTAGCTCGAAAACTTTCGATGAAAGGGTATGGTTTTTTTTACGTCAATAAATTTGTCTTGAGCTAAACAATTTTACCAAAAAGCTTCGTCAACGCGATCGCGATCGTTTCAAGGAATGTAGAATCCGAAACTGCAATAAAAATATTTCTGTCTGGGCACCGTACGCCGTACGCCGTACGGGCCACTTTTCTTAGTTACCATGAAAGAAAATTGATGAAATTCGGGTTATAGGTTCCGTTCGGGGTCTAGTTGGTCCTCGAAGCTCGACGTTACTGTCAGTCATCTCTGGGGTTCAAAATAGGGGTTGAAATTTTCAGAACGCCGTAGCTCGAAAACTTTAGATTGAAGGGTATGGTTTTTTTTACGATATTAAATTTGTCTTGAGCTAAACAATTTTTTAAGACCACCCGGAGCATTGTACGTCCAGCCGTTCGTGTGCACCAAAAAGCTTTGTCAACACGATCGTGAATCAAACGGTATAAATCCGGCCGGGATATCATCACTTGGGAGCACCTGATTATAATCAAGGATGGCTGTATGAAGTCGAGTTGTTTGTTCTGCGATATTATTTCATTTGATAAGTGATGGACTATTGGATTAATTGACCACATAAAACTATGATATACGCTGAAGGGGCAACTATACAGGTATTTTTTTTCTTCTTCTTCTTCTTTGCAGTGGACGCCTGCCAACCGACGCACGCAAACACTCACACGGACACGGGAAAATGCCTCCTGAGTCGAAGTCTCCAACGTTCGGCAGTTACTGTTACATAAATATGCATTTTTCCATCTCCTGGAACGCGCCATCCCCCCCCCCCCCCTCTCACAACCTGGTAATTTTGAAATTACGATGGTCGCTGAACCTAAGTAGGACACTCGACTTATTCCAAAATTTTCACTAAAAGGTGATTAGTTTGGCCGTGTACAACAAACTTGTACCTATCATCAAAATCGAAGATAGCTATCCTTCTTCAAATGACATAACATCACGGAAGAACGCAATCGATTTCATAATGCCTTGCGGGCGGGCAGAAATGTTTTTTAATTCCAGTTTCGGATACTACGTATACTTTGAAACACAAACCGCCAAATTTTGAGGATGGGGTTCTTTTTTCCCCTCCAATGTTTTATTCCAAAGGTTTATTATTGAAAGTTATAAACCAAATGCGGGGAACCCTCTCTATCTCTTCCCTGCGTAGTAACGAGAACGCCGACAAGAGATTTTGTTTTTCAAACAACCACAGGGGTGGTATTACACCTTTTGTTTTCATTTACCTCACCTGAACGGTTTGTTATTATTAACTTATTTTTTTTAATTGTTATTATAATTGTTTTGTCTTTTTAAGAGCGATTTGCAGTTAGTACGCGATTTTGAGTTTCGAGCAGGTATATTCGGACTCGGCGCATCCTCTCGAGCCCAAATGGTTACGCCTTACCAGTACCACACAAGATGACGCTTGTTATCTTCACACAGATCAAATTTTTGGCTACGACTTACACTTTTCAGGATGAATTTCAAGGTTTGATAGCACGCGACGGATGCACGAAACTCAGAGAAATTGTTTTTCTGGAAAGGCAGATGTTCCTGGATCATTCGGCTCTTCGTCGGTACAGAGAGATAACGCTTGCAATCGAACAAATGTATAAAACCGCCTTGTCACAACAGGCAGTCGTGGGAGAAGGAGGAACAATGTAAATAGGACGGGATGCGGCTAGCGCCCCTGAGTTGTGCATGTTTGTGTGAAGTTCCCTGATGTGGGTGTTATTGAATTCGTGATAGGGGACCAGGTGTGGGGAGCTTCCTATCGCACTGTAGTTATCTCCCACCGCCTGCTCGCTAACCTCAAAACCCTTTTACTGCCATAGCATGAAATATCCTCTTGTATTTAGGTTCTTAAATTGGTAAACAATTTTTTGTGGTGCATAATCGTGAGACGACTAAATTTCATTGAACTTGTATTTCCAATCACAATTCAAGGGTTTTGTGCTCAAAGTGGGAGAAAAAACGTCTGCCAATTCGAGTAGGCAGTATAGCTTCCTCAATTGAATCACATGAACGTATAGAATAGTTGGGTTCGTTTTGATACGGGACCATCTGCGATCCAACCCGCGTGTACCCTCAAAATGTCAGCCCTCTACGACTATTTTTCGCGTAGTTAGAAGCGTTACAAGAAAACTGTCAACATTTCATGTTCGCGCATGCGCAGACGAAAGTTACAGTACGATTCCAATGAAATTCATTTGGAACAATGAAAGTATTATTCCTGATCGACCCTTCAAGTTTGAACTCATTTCAACGATATTTAAGGTAGTTATGGGTGTTTAAATTATTTCACGTTTGCGCATGCGCATACGAAAGTTACGGTACTTCTTTAATGATTTTGATGTGGGACCATCTGTGACCCAACACGCACATACCCTCCAAATTTCAGCCCATTTCGACCATTATTTCGGGTAGTTATGGGCGTTACAAGGAATTACCACAGACAGGCAGACACGGAACCAATTTTCATTTTGGAGGACTTAATTTTTTTTACTCAATCACCCTACCTTTGGTAGTGAGGAAGCAAAAAGAAAGAAAGGTACTTATCAATTTGTACCTATCCTGTCATTTATTTGTACTTTCTGTTACATTTACTTTTCGAGTAGGTACATCCATTTACACGGATGAATTGGAATTGGTTTGGCTTGTAGATTTTAAATTTTGTTGAGGGTTTTGGATTTATCTTATAGAACTCCATAGGATAAATTAGTGATTGGTCAGTAGACTTATTTTGATACCCTGTATTTATATAAATACCTATTTAGACATCCTAAGGGTTGGGAGTGAGGTGGTTAGGTACAAAAATCGCCTACATCAGCGTTATAAAATCTGTGGAATTCATGTGTCATAGTAAGTATTACCTAGTCGACCCATTTTGTTTAGTTCAAGTGATGGATTTATGAGAGAATGAGAGACTTCAGTGAAGTTGTTACTATGACGGGTACCTAAAAGATCTGCTGAAACTTCGGGCTGAAATTAAATTGTAATGAGCTTCATCTCACTGATGGAATCTTGTCTCTATAAAAGCTCATTGTATTACCTACTTAGAACTCTCTTCACTTCAACTCCTTCTTCCAAATATTGAACAAGCGACCCATTCCTAAAGACTTCCACTCTTCACTCTTCACTTCCACATTGTACAGTTTGCAAACGAATCTCCGTTCCTAAAGAACGCTCTTGATTTGAAGAGGAAGACTGAAATGCAAAGTGCAGAATTGCAGAGTTTTACCCTGTTAGAACAGATCCATTCGTAAAGGTTATCTTTCGCAATGTGCAACGTGAATGAAGAGTTCACAACATTTTCGCAGAGTCCCGAATGACTCGGCGGTAGAAGGGTGTACTTTTCAAATAGGTTTTTAGGTTTTATAACTTCGTTGAGTTCAATATTCAGTAGTACCATTCAAAAACGTAGAATTCAGTCTTTTGATAGGTTCTAAGGGTGGTCCTGTCAGTGCGAGGGCAAGCATGTAAAATAGCATCGAAGTTAGCTCGACTACGGCCATCAAAATGTTCAAAATTAGGGATGAGGTTAGGAAGCGAAATTTTGTTGTTGCTCTAAGTGGATAAAAAGTGACTAATTTTAAATTAATTGTCCCCCCCAAAATGGTAATTTTCCGATACATCTCATCAGAGGAAGATGATGGATGTTGAACGTGCTCGCCCCATCACCGGCCGCGTTAAATTCATCGAGCGCGAATTAATTTCTTCCTCAGCTACACAAATTTCAGGAAGCCTATTTATATCCTTTATTTCTGAAGGCACAACAGCAACGTAGGTTGGGGTGTAAATTTGGGAGTACACTTACGTTAAAAACTTGATAGGCCCTTCTATTTTTCAGTAAGATGCTGGACAACTGAGATACTGTTATATATTTCCGAGAAAATACCAGTAACACAAGTTAGATATTGAGAGGGACAATAAGGAAGAACTACACAAGTTATGGATTACTCTGACATTTATTTACAATATACTTATTATAACTTAATACTCCATACCTTTTTCTTTTTTCTCCCTGATGGCCTCGAGGAGTGCCAACTTCTTACTCCGGGACTCCTGTCTTGCTATAATCAATCACCTATTCCCAAAAAAAAACCTTCTCAACAATCACTACATAAACATACATCAACACAAAAAGGAACTAAAGTCGCGTAATATCCCGAAAAACATAGAAAATCAACGCAAAAGTTATACACAACGCCGAACCAATGCCAATCGTTGCTCGACGTTTGTTTTCTGTAATACATTTTTGTTGAACTCACTTGTTGTGGAAGACGGAAAACGACCGACAATTTTATGAGAAAGGGAAGAAAATGATAGGAAACAAAAACGAAAACCTGTAACTTATTGGAGGTTACTCCAAAAAACGAAGGTCACTCTTCATAACACTCTTCGTTTCGAGTAGGAATGCAGAGTGGGAGCACGAAGTCTTTAGGAACAGAAAATGCTCATACTTTTCATAATTCGCAAAGCGAATATTAATGAAGACTTCCAAAGTGAAAAGTTGAAGAGTCTTTAGGATTGGTCCCCAGGTTTACATTTCATTTTTTCCGTTGGGTAATACCTAACTAACGGTGAACGAATCGTGTTAAGACTTGGATTGACCAAACAATCATTGATCTACCAATCTGCCTAGATAAATATAGCATTTCACTGGTCCTACCTGAGAACTGTATTATCTAATATTGCCAATTATCAATAATTGTTTTGGGAGTTGCAAGTGTGGTATTTTGCTCATTCATACGTTGACTCGTCGAAATGATTACTTCTGGAATAAATGGTAAAATTATGGTAGAGACCTAAAAACTTACTTTTGCGTTACAAAGAGCGCAGTAGTGAGGCATTTTTATATCCTATTCAACCTGTGAGTAAGAAGTGGGTAAGAATGCTCACTGACAAAAAAGGGGGCCCTCAAATTAGGTAAGTGCACCATGAGACTAATTGCCTCCTGTTAATCTTACAATACTGTAATATTAGACATCTGTTGATCATTTTTGATCAGAACTGTCCAAATTGATGAACCGTTGGATTTTCACGTATCAGGCGTTGGATGTCCTGTTGTTTTAACTCATGACTCACCACGCTCGCAAAGTTTTCCTCCGAATGTTTGGTCAATCAGTTACACTGATTGGTATCTGTTGGAGCGGCTTGTTCAATTAATGGACTTTTCAGAGGTGGTTGGTTGATTGAGTAAGAACTAAAAGCACCCTTACCTGTATAAAGAACGAGGTACGCGAACGAAACGTATGTAGGTGCACGTCCATTTTGTATCGAAAAGGAGTAGGAGTGTTCCGAATAAAGTTGAAAAACATGGACACCACTCGATCTACAAATTGTTATAAATCTGTTTCTCCACAGGATATATATCCTTCTATCCAGTTTGATTGGGTACGTATTCTCGCTTTCCGAGCTAATTCTGATTTTCTCCCACTCTACATCCTGACTTTAACGAGAAAGATTTATTATCAACACTGTGAATGAATGAAACTGGGGGCGAAATAAACTGGAGGGAACTCAAAGTTGCCAACGTAAACTTGATCATAACGAGCTGTGCCATTTGACGTTCTTAATATTGTGTGATGCCAATCCGGTCTTTCTTCGAGAAACTATTAATTTCTGCTATTTTCGATTGACGTGGTTTGCACTTGCAATTTTAAAATAAAACGTCAGGTATTCTTCCATAGCAGTTTATTATTTTCCGTATAATATATAACCCTTCAGTCTACGTCACTGTCTCTGTACGCAGTATCATTTGAAATGCTCATCACCATACGACAGAAAATATAAACAAGATGAAATGTTAGTACGGATTAAATTCTTTACTGGACTCTAAGGGTGGGTAACCTAACTAGCTCAGAACAACAAACCCACTGTTTGCCCAGCTGAGAAATGAGATACTCCACCAAAGAAATGGCCAAATTATCAACTAGATACCCCCAGTAACGTACATACACCTCCAAATATGGCACAAACGCTCGGGGGCCGTCTTTGTCCACTATTCGGAGGTTTCTCTGTATCTGCTTCATATAAATGGTGAAACAGTTGCAACAGCTGTTCTTTAAAAATTTGCTCAGTCACAGTGGTTTGAAAATCGTCCTTTTTTACGCTACCCTGTGCG
The DNA here is from genome assembly GCA_954871275.1 of Leptopterna dolabrata. NCBI lineage: Eukaryota > Metazoa > Arthropoda > Insecta > Hemiptera > Miridae > Leptopterna > Leptopterna dolabrata. Next base: position 13,756,231 of record OX940977.1, on the reverse strand, counting down.
TTATTATGAAAATGGCTCCCGTTCTTTACCTGATAATTTCATACTTATACAAATAAGATGACCCAGCGTCAACGGAGGCCTGACCGCTAAAAAACAGCCTCTTTTCCTGGCCGGGGGAAAAAAAACCCTCTGCGAAGTCTGCGCCAGAGGTCGGGCCGTTCTGTCTTTTTAATGATTGTCTCCTCACGACCATGGTTTCTATCATTGAAGGATTAAAGCCACCGCAGTAATGAGAATTATTACGATGGCTGAGGGGGAGCTTTAACTCGCAGAAGAAAACCCCGACATTAATGCTCCACCCGGTCGACTGTGGGGTTTTAGAGGCAAAATGATGACTGCCCCAGTCGTTTCACACTTTCTGCGCCCGAGTCTCTCACTTCTATTGTGGAATTGAAGCTAACATTATCTCTCTCACATTTTGAGTTTCAGCGGTTATTCTAAGCGTTCATACGGAGAAATGTTTCAGAGTCGTAATAGTGTTAAGAGGACCTATTCCATCGAACGAATAATGACGGGTAATAATTATAGAAAGACGAGTTGTGGAATGGAGAACTAACTCAAAGGTCGTGAAATTAGGTACCTACTCAACCAAGTTTTAATCATGGGCTCAACCTCCTTATTATAAAAACGATCTTATGATGAAAACAATCGTCGCAAGCGAAGATTTAGGAAGAAGTTTTAGCGATTCTGAGAGAAGTAATTATGTGACCCACCAGGTTGGCGAATTCACTCTCAAGACAATTTGTTGGTTGATGTCTCAAACAGGGGCTTGGAAGAGGTGAAACCTTCTCTCATGAAATTTTCCAGGCCCAAAGGCTGAATACCATGGAAGATGAACTCAAGACATCTGGGGTTAATTTGATGGTGTGATATCCATTCTGCTGCAATGTGCAAAATAACGTGCTGTAGAACGAGCTATAAAGTCCTTATACAAGAAGGCACTAATCAAAATTCCACGGCAAACACGCGGCTAATCCAATTATTGTTTTCTACGTAGAATCCTCCTCTGCGCTCCATAAACAGTATGTTCTGCTCCATACGCTCTCTGCTCCTTGAAACGCTCATAATTTTTTTTAACGTCTTTATTTTCATATAATTTATAATAATATACCGTGTAATATTACATCATTCATTATTTGCTGATTATTGCTAATTACATGAACGATCACTTAATGAAGGTAATGTACATCATGAAAGAAAAGAAAAAACAAAACAATTATTTCTGCAAATGAGCTTTAAGCTGAACTGTTGAAGGTAGATGCAGGTTATTGGTTGGTCCCATATAATGGAATTCATCGAAGTCCAACCGTGAGTTCCCCATTTTCCTTGAAAACCCCAAACTTAGGCCTCAAATGCGCAGGAAAAGTTGGGAAGTGGTTGGGGAGTGCTCTCCCGATCAGTGTGAGCTGGTGTTTCATGAGTTGCAGTATGCCCGACGTTTATTTTCGGTAGGTACCTACTTAAATCGCTATTCCCTATTTTAAGAAGCAGAATAAATGTCTACCAACAAGTACCTACCCCAATCGCGTTCTTTCGGTTGGCACGTTAAGGATCTCGGTACAAGGAACTCAATTTCACATGGCTTCACTGTCTTTTGAATTATCTCCCCCCTCCCCATCACAACTGGTTTGATTTGATTTCAAATGCCGTTTGATGTTTTTGATATTGTTTCGGTTCAAACTTCCTAGAAGCCTACTGATCCGTGTAACTCTTAGGAAAAGATGTGAGAGATTGAAATCTATTTATAAGTTAAAAGGGTTCGACGATTCCCAGTTTGGACAGTGGGTATTTTGACTAGAGGACCTTTTACGTAGTGGTTGGAGTGGTGGTGAGTGACTTAAGTAAAATTTAGTGTGAGGCAATGATCCTCGTGATACGGTTACAATGTTTTATTGTTCTTCAATTGAAAATGGGTAAATAAATGTATATCTGCATTCTCGGAGGTACAATTCTAGGAGGTTTTTGCATGTTATCAAAATAAAAAATAAACAATAATGATCATTTAACATAACTAAATTAATATCAATACCATTTTGTTGTGAGCATTAGGTGTCCAGTAAGTCCAAGGTGAAATTGAAAGGAGGGCGAAAATGGGGAACGTATAAGTTTCGACCCCAAAACCTAAATCAACGCCCTTGGAAAACCCTAATTTTCAGGTCGAAATTTCATCTGGGTAAAAATCGAGCCCTCGAATGGAAATTGTACTGACAATGTAATATTGAAAAATTATGAAGCAGGATTAAATGCGACAAAGTGGTTCAACAATAATGGTCCAGCAGTTAATCCTTCTGAAACACAAAAAATGGTCTTTGGATTAAGAAGTTTGTCATCTGCTGACCCGTACCCTCAACAAATCAAAATGTTAGGCGTGCTTATCGATACAGAGTTAAACTGGAAGGTTCACTGCGAAACTTTCGCGTTCTAAATAGTATATTTTTGGTTTATTATTTTCAATAATGAACCATTGGGATCGAGCATGAAAAAAAGAAAAACAAATTCTAACCCCCCTCAAAATTTGATGGTTTACGTTTCGAGGTATGTAGAATCCAAAACTGCAATAAAAAAATTTCTGTCTGTACGCCGTACGGGCGACTTTTCTGAGATATACTATGTAACAAAATTAATGAAATACGGGTTATAGGTTCCGTTCGGGGTCTAGTTGGTCCTCGAAGCTCGACGTTACTGTCAGTCATCTCTAAGGGGTTCAAAATAGGGGTTGACATTTTCACAACGCCGTAGCTCGAAAACTTCCGAAAGGAGGGTATGGTTTTTTTTAGGTTATTAAATTTGTCTTGAGCTAAACAATTTTTTGAGATCACCCGGAGCATTGTACGTCCAGCCGTTCGTGTGCACTAAAAAGCTTCGTCAACACGATCGTGAATCAAACGGTATAAATCCGTCCCAGATAATCATCACTAGGGAGCATCTGATTATAATCAAGGATGGCTGTATGAAGTCGAGTTGGTTGATCTGCGATATTATTTCATTTGATAAGTGATGGACTATCGGATTTAGTTGTTAGGTACTTCGTCTGTTAGGTAGGTCATCTACAAAGAAGGGGCTGGTTTTTGTTGATCAGTAGGTACTTTTGTAACTTGAACAAACGTTGAAGTATTGTTGATGGGTAAATTATTACACAGTGGCAAATTATTACACAACGGCAAATTATTACACAACTGCAAATTATTACACTACGGTAAATTATTACATAACGGTAAATTATTTCACAACGGTAAATATCTAGACCTAATGAACGGCCACTCTTAGCTAGGTAGCTACCTACGGCGGACGCGTTGAACAGAATCGAGTCCGCGATCAACTTTGTCTCCAGAAAGAGATCCAACTTGTTGATATAATCTTGAGCGATGGCACGTGAAGCACCTTTGAGGAGTATCCATGTGCCATGTACCGGTCACCTTTATCCATGTAGTACCATTAGGGGCATCATCGGTACTACATTACACAACGGTAAATTATTACACAACGGTTCATCAACCAATAAGGGATTTTGTTGATCGGACTTGAATAACCGTTGAAGTATTATTGATGGGCAAGTTATTACACAACGTTAGTTATACTTGACCACGAAGGTGGGTATTGACCACAGAAAACAGTGATCTACGCAGAAGGGGCATCCATTTCACTCCATATCAACAATTTTCCTTCAGAACTTCATTATTGGCGTTTTTTTTGCCGTTTTAGTTACTGCTTGTCATCGACTGACTTATTTTAGCAACATTTAACTCGTGATTTAGGTAGGTACCTAGTAACGAGTACGGGGTTAGGTACTAACCTACGGTGGGTCTGCGCTCTACATAACATGCATAGAATAGTACATATTATATTATGTAGAAGGGTTATCTATACAGAGAGCTGTGATCGGTAACAGAAGGGTATTCTGTACAAAATGATAATCCGTTGTGCATGGATTTGCAGCGTTTTTCTATTACGCAGGCTAGCTGTTAAGTTATCAGGGAAAGCTGTCTTTACTGCTTTCCAAGCCTCTTTTCGGAGTAAAGCGGCGTATGCCATCGTCTGTTGAGGTCATTCTCCTTCCGCTTCAATAATTTTTAGTTGCCAAGGCGGGCAGCCAGAGCCATTTCTGAGCTACGTTACCAGAGCAGAGTGCAAAGACACTTTTATCCGGCTGAAAATCTTAACAATCCCAGCTGTCTGTATTCTAGAAAGCCTGGTGTTCCTCCATAATCATCGACTCGGTTTTGCAACCGCTGCTCATCAGTACCCTACTCAAAATACCAATAATGTAGTACTCCCTTGTAGTAGGCTCAACGCATCTCGTAACGTTCCGATTGGTGGGGCATCAAATTCATCAATGCCGTCCATGAAAAGGTTCTTGATCTCAACAAGAAATCAAATGAAGTATTTCAAATTTTCTTTGTGGGCTGGTTCCGTTCACGTTTGACGATTACTTTCAGGCAACAAAAATTGGTAAGCCTAGTTCTTCATGTTATCCTTGCTTCTTCTCGTCATAAGTCAGAAACAGCTCGGGAATATTTCATAAAATTACTCGAGCTCGCATAATGTTTTTTTAAATTCTGCTATTTTTTATTATTATTATTATTATTATGTTGGTGGTCATCACCCGTGGGGGGTAAAAAGTGCCACGGGGTGACGCGAGTGGGGGGCCCAAGAGCCTATTCCCACCCGCAAGTGCATGTGGAGGGCTCAGTTGTCAGGCATAATAGCCTCCCCCAAAAACTCCCTCACCAGGCTACACGAAGCAATCAGCACGGCCTTCTGCATGTCCTCGTAAAGTCCACCGGGCAACCCAAGAATCCTCAAACTTTCATGGAGTTTCTTGGGTATCACCCCGGTGGCAGACAAGACCACGGGAACGATCCGTACCACCTCCTGCTCCCACATCGTCCTTATCTCGTTAGCAAGGGATAAATACTTATTTACCTTCTCCCTGTGCTTGGCTTCGAGGTTTGATGTGAGAGGTACAGAGATGTCAATTAGGTAGGTCGTTCCCTCCGCCTTGTTCACAAGGACAATACCAGGCCGGCGCGCGGTGATTGGCAGATCGGTCGGTAGCTCCTTGTCCCAATACATCTTGTAATTTTCATTCTCCAAGTACCTGACTGGCTCATACTGGAAGTAGCGCGTCCTGTCCTGAACGAGAGCGTGCTTTATTATTATTATTATTATTATTATTATTATTATTATTTGCTTTTTCTGACGCGCCTTCTCTCCAACACTTTTGCGCCAAGGCAATACTTAATTTATATTTAATTCATATTTGCTGTAACTCACATTTGATTTTTATTGACCGCTTTATTGGTTTGATAAACAGGTTGAAGTTCTTGAGGGACCAACCCTCAAGAACACCAACCTGTTTTGCTGTAAGTAAAAACTTTGTTCATTTGAAAATATTGTCTGAGCACTTGGTGTAATCGATAGATGAAAAGAGTTGATTGAATGACAGCCAAACCTTGAGTTATACGTGTGCCAAGGGTTTCATGACATGAGCTGAAGTCAGGTTTTTATGAAATTTATACGGGTTTTATCCAATGCCCATCCCGCACATACCGACCGACGACCCTTTTGTTGTTCAGAAATGGGTTTAACGTTTGTGCGTGGGCAGACAGAAGTTGCATTTCGGTTTTGATGAAAACATGGGACTACCAAGGCCCAGTGCACCTGCCTAAATTTGATGAGAAAGGTCTTAAAGGCAAACGCGAGAGCTATTATAATATGATTTTGGAGGCACCAACTTGTTCTTCCAAAGAGTGATCACAAGGCTTCCGGTAGGTACCTTGGTAGACTCCTAAGCAAAAAAACTCTCCAAAATATTACACTACACGCTATATTATTACACAACGGTTTATGATTTACAGGTCTAGATGCCCCTTCTGCGTAGATCACGGTTTTCTGTGGCCAATACCTACCCTCGAGCTCCCACCAGGAAAGCCCTAAACCGAGTACCGTAGCCGGCCCGGGAATTACAGTTTCATAAAAATGCTCAGGATTCAATAATTCTGTCAGTAATTATTTGTTGTTATTCACGAAGCATAACGTTTGCTCAAGTTACAAAATACCTGTGAACAAAATCCAAAAGAGCCATTAAGTATTATCCAAATGAAATAATACCTTTTAACAGCCAACTCGATTTCATACAGCCGTTCGTGATTATAATCAGGTGCTCCCTAGGGATGATATCTGGGCCGTACTTATACCGTTTCACTCACGATCATGTTGACGAAGTTTTACGGTGCAAACAAACGCTGGTCGTACCGGGTAGTCCGGGTGGTCTAAACAAATTCAGTACTTTGATATCAATTTAAAAACGTAAAAAAACATACCCTTCTACTGAAAGTTTTCGAGCCACCTATTCTTCACCCCTATGACTGAGAGTAGCGCTGAGCTTCGAGGACCAACTCAAATGGGACCTACAACAAAATTTCACTAATTTTTGTGCATTAACTAAGAAAAGTGTGAAGTACTGCGGATGGAAAGACTTTTTAAATCAAATTTTTGAATTCTATGTACCTTGAAACAGGAACCATCAAATGTTGTTGAGGTGGGGGGGGGGGGGGGGGGGGGTAAAATTTTGTTTCTGTGCTCGATTCCAAAGGTTCATTATTGAAAATAATAAACCAAAATAACTTCGCATGTTCCCCGACTTAGTTCCAAAGGATGACGTTGTTTAGATCCAAGAAATCGTTCTTTTTCCAACTGACTCGTTTTCCGTCGTTATTTCGAACGTGTGCACGAGTCAGGTTCCAACGAGGGGACTGGCAGGTGAGGCAGGAAGACAATCCCGCGCACGTACACAACTATTGCATTGTAAAGGAGGCCATTATTTGACTGATATGACATTTGTATGGGAGCGTCGGCAAGGCAAGACCGGCTGCTGAGTCAGTGCCCCGTTAAGAATGATGCACTGATTTTATATGTGTGGTTGGGAAAAATGGTAGTGGTGTGTGGGAGGGGGGTAGGGAAGTGAACAAAGCTGTGACGTAGGCACTTGAAGGAGCTCCCGCTTCAAGCACCACTTATCTTTTCATGACTTTTTGTCCTCCCGTCTCCTCACTCCATCGCATCCCTACCCTATGAGCCTTCGTCTTGTTCTTCTTCGCCTTTCGCTTCGTGTCCCCGTTTGCTCTTCTTCTTCCTCCTATTTAGAGCCATGTAAAGGTTTCCTTCCCTTTTGAAGGGACAGTGAGGGGGGTGGACTTACAAGCTGGCAGGTCGGCTTTCTCATTAAACCCGGGCCCTTTGTGTCCCTCCCTCGCTCATCATCCACGTCCGCTATTCTGCGACCCTCCCGAATCCGCTGGATTTTTTTCCTTTTTTTACCGTTTCACAATAATTGTTCTTTCCATGACCTACGCTAAAGCTCAACAGCTCACCACTTCCCTGACCATAAGCTGTAACTGTAAACCGTAATAAATTGTTGGTTCGTATCGGTAAAACTTTCACGATAGCTGTGACCCTGTGTGTACAGGGCCGGCCCAAAAATTGACGGCGAAGAATTGCACAAAACGTTGATTCATAGCCCTTCCAGGGCGCAACTAAAAAACGATGCAAATTATTACACAACCTTATTATTTACCTGTATAGATCACTGTTTTTTGTGGTCAGCCTGCCCTCGTGCTCCCCCCAGGAAAGCCTTAAGTGATGCCCTGGAACCGGCCGGTGAATTACAGTTTTATAAATATTCGGTGAATTCAAGAATTCTGTCATTAATTATTTGTTGATATTCATGAATCATAATGTCTGTTCAACTTAAAAAAATGTACCTATCAACAAAATCCAAAATAATTAAACTTCAAACAAAATAATGTCACGGAACAACTAACTCGATTTCAAACAGTCTTGCGTGACTATAATTAGGTGTTCCCTAGCACTGATATCTGGGCTGGATGTATACAGTTCCATTCGCGATCATGTTGAAGATTTTCGGTGCAAACGAATGGCTGGACATACTCGTAAAGTGCTTCGGGTGGCCTCAAACAATTTTCAAGTTCAGGTTCATTTTACGTTTAAAAAAAACCATGCCCTACTATTGAAGGTTTTCGAGGATCTATAGGTACAGGTAAATAATAAACCTTTGCTCAATAATTTGGAGCGTTTTTTTCCTTTCCTTTTTGGTTCATTATTTTCAATGATGAACCATTGTAATCGAGCATGAAAAAAAGTCTAACCCCCCCCCCCCCCCCCCCACCAAATTTGATGGTTTACGTTTCAAGGTATGTAGAATCCAAAACTGCAATAAAAATATTTCTGTCTGTCCACCGTACGGGCCACTTTTCTTAGTTATCATATCATGAAACAAAATTGATGAAATTCGGGTTATAGGTTCCGTTCGGGGTCTAGTTGGTCCTCGAAGCTCGGCGTTACTGTCAGTCATCTCTAAGGGGTTCGAAATAGGGGTTGAAATTTTCAGAACGCCGTAGCTCGAAAACTTCCTATAGAAGGGTATGGCTTTTTTTACGTTATTAAATTTGTGTTGAGCTAACCAATTTTTTGAGACCACCCGGAGCATCGTACGTGATGGACTATTGGATTTTGTTGGTAGGTACTTCTGAAACTTGAACAAACGTTGAAGTATTATTGATGGGTAAATTATTACACACCGGCAAATTATTACACAACGTTAAAATATTACACAACGGTAAATTATTACTCCACTGTAAATTATTACACAACGGCTCATTTACCCAGAAGGGGCTGGATTTTGTTGATAGGTACTTTTGCAACTTGAACAACCGTTGAAGTATTATTGATGGGTAAATTATTACACAATGGCAACTTATTACACAACGGCAAATTATATTACACAACGGTAAATTATTATACAACGGTAAATTATGTATTACACAACGGCTCATCTACCAAGAAGGGGCCGGATTTAGGTACTTTTGCAACTTGAACTACCGTTGAAGTATTATTGATGGGCAAATTATTACACAACGGTTCATTATTATATCCGTAAAAGGGGAACCTATACAGGTAAATTATTACACAGCGGTTTAGGTAGGTACCCAGTAACGAGGACGGGGTTAGGTACTAACCTACGGAGGGTCCGCGATCTACATAATATGTATAGAATATTACATAATATGTTATACAGAAGGGTTATCTATACGGAGACCTGTGATCTGTAACAGGAGGGTATTCTGTACAAAATAATAAACCGTTGTGCAGGGATTTGCAGCGTTTTTTCTTCATATGCTCGATTCCAAGGGTTCGTTGTTGAAAATAATAATCAAATATTGAAAGTTTGTCTATTTCCACTAATAATCGAATAGTTACTGTTTGTTACTGACGATGGTTCGACCACCGAAACCGGTATAACAGCTTATTTTTCGTGTATTAGTGGAAATAGACAAACTTTCAATAACTCCGTTTGGGCAAACTACAATACGAAACCCGCATCCTCGGAAACTGCGTTGTTTTTTGACATTTTCATGTCTTTACTTTGGCACACGAACTCGAAAAGCGTTACCAAAAACCGACAGGAAAACGCGTTATGCACCATTTCTGATGATTTTCGGTTGCAACCGATTTGTACAAAAATCGTACAAAAATCGTTCACCACTCGTTGGAATCGTGTGATTTTATTGAATATTTTCTTGTTAACCGTACCCCCGTACCTTGCGCGGTAGCTGAGCTGAGCATGATGAAAAAAACGCTGCAAATCCCTGCACAACGGTTTATTATTTTGTACAGAATACCCTTCTGTTACAGATCACAGGTCTCTGTATAGATAACCCGTCTATATAATATACTATGTACTATTCTATACATTTTATGTAGATCACAGACCCTCCGTAGGTTAGTAACTAACCCCGTACTCGTTACTAGGTACCTACCTAAATCACGAGTTGAATGTTGCTAAAATAATTCTGCCGATGACAAACAAGTACCTAACAAAAAGAAACACACATAATGAAGTTCTGAAAAGAAATTGTTGATGAGGAGTGAAAAAAGTTGCAAAAGTAGGTACCTACCAACAAACTGCAGCCCCTTCTACGTAGATGGTATTATGAACCGTTGTGTAATAATTTACCGTTGAGTAATGATTTACCATCGTGTAGTAATAATTTACCCAACGTTTGTTCAAGTTTCACTACCTATCAACAAACTCCAAAACAGCCATCATTTTTCAAATGAAATAATATCACAGAACAACCAACTCGACTTCATACTCCGCCAATATAATCAGGTGGCCCCTAGCAATGATTTTATCTCCGGCTAATTTCCTATTGTCGGGGCGTCCCTGGTAACGAGATTTGGTTTGAATGTATACAATTTCATTCACACTGGAGTCGAAAATGCCTGTCGGTGCAAACTTCGGGGCCTTACTGTGAACGAACGGCTGGACGTACGATGCTCCGGGTGGTCTTAAAAAACTCGTAAGTTCAAGAACTATTTAAAACCGTAAAAAGATTCACCTAAAAAAATGTATAGGCGTTTTGAAAATTTCAACCCCTATTTTGAACCCCTTAAGATGACTGACAGTAACGTCGAGCTTCAAGGACCAACTAGACCCCGAACGGAACCTATAACCCGAATTTCATCAATTTTGTTTCATGGTAACTAAGAAAAGTGGCCCGTACGGCGTACGGCGGACAGACAGAAATATTTTGGTTTATTATTTTCAATAATGAACCATTGGAATCGAGCATGAAAAAAAAAAATTCTTACCCCCCCTCAAAATTTGATGGTTTACGTTTCAAGGTATCTAGAATCCAAAACTGCAATAAAAATATTTCTGTCTGTCCGCCGTACGCCGTACGCCGTACGCCGTACGGGCCACTTTTCTTACTTACCATGAAAAAAAATTGATGAAATTCGGGTTATAGGTTCCGTTCGGCGTCTAGTTGGTCCTCGAAGCTGGACGTTACTGTCAGTCATCTCTAAGGGGTTCAAAATAGGGGCTGAAATTTTCAAAACGCCTATACATTTTTTTACGTGAATATTTTTACGGTTTTAAATAGTTCTTGAACTTGCGAGTTTTTTAAGACCATCCGGAGCATCGTACGTCCAGCCGTTCGTTCACAGTAAGGCCCCGAAGTTTGCACCGACAGGCATTTTCGACTCCAGTGTGAATGAAATTGTATACAATTCAAACCAAATCTCGTAACCAGAGACGCGCCCACAATAGGAAAATTGGCGGAGATAAAATCATTGCTAGGGGCCACCTGATTATATTGGCGGAGTATGAAGTCGAGTTGGTTGTTCTGTGATATTATTTCATTTGAAAAACGCTGCAAAGTCCTTGTCACATGGGTTTATTATTCCATTGGACGTACCTACCTACAGAGATGTTGGCTGTTTATTTATTGTTTCTTTCATATAAAATAATTGAAATAGCTATCTCTGGTGGTTTCCACCAATTTTGGCCCCCAAAACTCGAATAAAGTACGCTCCTTTTTTTAAAAATAAATTATCTCTGATCATTGATAGTACCATTTAATCGTCTTGATCCACCTGTTGACACTTTTTCCAGTGTTATTATACAAATTGATGGTGATTTCAAACGATTTCCCAGGTTTTTGACTCATAAAAAATCAATTTCGGGAGCTGAACATCTGGTAGAACCTCAATTTTCTATTCTTTGGTCAAAATCGACTTCACATTCGGTCTTCTCGTCCCCAAAAACATGAAAAACGATACCTTAAAAGCTCATGTTACCAACATGTTGCTAAAACGCAAAAAGTACCTATTTTTGTACACATTTTCACTCATAACACCCCTGGATATATTCCGATCGGGCTGAAAAGTTTCGGGACACAACTAGGGCCCAAATGGAGCATGTGTGCGAAAGAACGATTTTTTAGACCGAAAATGAAGCCTGTACACGTGATACGGCGGACGGACATTGCATTTTTGGAATCTACGTACCTTGAAACGGAAAAGAAAAAATTTTGAGGGGGTGTTAAAAAAATTTTTTGCTGAGCGATTACATAGGTGTATTATTCACAGAATAATAAACCAAAATGACGGCTCTTTTGGAGTTTGTTGGTAGGTAGTGTAACTTTAACAAACGTTGAAGTATTTTTGATGGGTAAATTATTACTACGGTAAATCATTACTCAACGGTAAATTATTACACAACGGTTCATTATACCATCTACGTAGAAGGGGCTGGAGTTTGTTGGTAGGTACTTTTGCAACTTTTTTCACTCCTCATCAACAATTTCTTTTCAGAACTTCATTATGTGTGTTTCTTTTTGTTAGGTACTGTTTGTCATCGGTTTTCACTCCTCATCAATAATTTCTTTTCAGAACTTCATTATGTGTGTTTCTTTTTGTTAGGTACTGTTTGTCATCGGCAGAATTATTTTAGCAACATTTAACTCGTGATTTAGGTAGGTACCTAGTAACGATTACGGGGTTAGGTACTAACCTACGGTGGGTCTGCGATCTACATAATATGTATAGAATAGTACATATCATATTATATAGACGGGTTATCTATACATAGAGATGTGATCTGTAACAGAAGGGTATTCTATACAAAATAATAAACCGTTGTGCAGGGATTTGCAGCGTTTTTATTGCAGTTTTGGATTCTACATACCTTGAAACGTAAACCATCTAATTTTGAGGGGGTAAGAATTTTTTTTTCATGCTCGATTCCAATGGTTCATTATTGAAAATAATAAACCAAAAGGTGGGTAAACAAGGTAGCCAGCAACATAGGCAATGAAGAAAGTCATTGTTTACTAGAATCGAATGCGGCAACCTTGCACCACTGTGTAACCCGGATCGTGGTAACCTTGCAACCCGTAAATGATTCCGTAAATTATCCCTAAATTGTAGTATGTATTATTAAGAAGAGGTTCCTTTGTTAATTGCGATTACGTAGTATACGATGGATTCGGAAGTTTCGTCAGTTCATTATCGATACTCCTTTCTCGCCAGACACCACCGACAAAGAAAAATAAAAACGATTCCTACAAACGCGATCGTCATCCGAGAGGAAAAGGAAATTGCAAGCCGAATGACAACGAGAATATCGTGCCCGTAAGAAACAGCCAAAGTTGTGTGAAAGAGCGCAAAATTAAGAAATCACTCCTAACTGCGTTACAATTTCTTTTCTGATGAAGAAAGAACAAGCGAGAATGATTTTTAGTCAACTACCTACTGTCAAGATAAAGCTTGAACATGAAAATGTCTCACTGTGTTGCGGACTTGTACTCAAGCGTCTTTCTAATATTTTTGATGTTAGTGTTTCTTTTGATGCCTAAAATCACAAATAATTCAGCTTTTCTAATATTACCTGACAATGAAGTGCATTGATTTAATTCTTCATTTACGAGCCACACTTTTTAATACATCTTTTTCCAGGTGTAATGGCTTATTCACGCTGAAACTCTCCGTAAGGGGATTCGGCATACTTCAACAAGAAAACTACAGTTTCAACATTTCATCTCCCGTTTTTTGTATTTTTTTTTTTTTTTTTTCATCTTTCACCCGACGGAAAAGACAAAACGGCAGATCTAGTGAAAAGGGACTTGTTAGACTCCGACTCTCGTTTGAATGTATTCGTGTGCAAATGGGGAAACGTGGCCTAGCGCAGGCATTTCCATATTCAGAATTGTTGTCCGTCCAGAGGCGTATGAGAGATTGTCGCTAAAGATTCTACTTTTCTTACTGTAATTCAGCACCACCGACCCCTCACTGTCACAACCGCTATACCGCTCCCCACTTATCATATTCAAACTTTGAAAAGGGATTTTTTTTCCCGCTCCTAGTCGGAGGAAGATTTTAAGCGGAGTTTGCTCTATTCAAACGTTCCTGCTTTACATTGCGTGTCACTTTTTTCGAGTTTTTTTTTCAGCGTTTCTGCGATGTTTCACGGAGTTGGAGGACGTGCTTATAGGCAGGGGAGTGTAGTTCTTTCCGGTTCTGTACAAAGATCTTGCATCACTTTTGGCACATTCCGAGAAGACCCAACATTACACCAGAGGTTGACTGAACTAGTGTTTTCGCTAACCACGGTTCTGTTTTATAAAACAACCAGTTAAAAGTGATTTCTGTACAAGTCGCTGGAAAAGAAAGTATCAGTGTATCAAGAATCAACATTTATAGACCTGAAGCCTGTAAACGGCACAGCGGAACCACAAGTCTACAGGCGAGTCCGGCAAGTTTAAAGCGTTTTTATCTTCTTAACTTTCTACAAATCCCACTTCTGGAAAAAAATGGTGGATTCACGATGCCTTAGCTAGCTGGTATATTGGTTGAAAAGGTATGTAGAATCCAAAAATGCAATAAAAAAATTTCTGTCCGTCCGCCATACGCCGTACTGAGCACTTCTCTTAGTTACCATGAACCAAAATTGACGAAATTCGATAGGTTCCGTTCGGGGTCTAGTTGGTCCTCGAAGCTCGACGTTACTGTCAGTCATCCCTAAGGGGTGAAAAATAGCGGTCGAAGTCTCCAGGAAGCCGTTTTCTCGAATTTTTTCACGGTTTTAAATAGTTTTTTAAGACCACCCGGAGCATTGTACGTCCAGCCGTTCGTTCACAGTAAGGCCCAGACATTTGGAGCGACAGGCATTTTCAACAGCAGGGTGAATTAAATTGTATACATTAAGCCCAAATATCATCACTAGGGACGCGCTAACAATCGGGAACTGTCCCGAGATCATCATTGCTAGGGAGCATCTGATTATATTCACGGAGTATGAAGTCGAGTTGGTTGTTCTGCGTGATATTATTTCATTTGAAAAATGATGGCTCTTTTGGAGTTGTTTGATAGGTAGTGAAACTTGAACAAGCGTTGAAGTTAAATTATTACACAACGGTTCATTATACCATCTACGCAGAAGGCGCTGGAGTTTGTTGATAGGTACTTTTGCAACTTTTTTCACTCCACATCAACAATTTCCCTTCAGAACTTCATTATTTGCGTTTCTTTTTGCCATTATAGTTACTGTTTGTCATCGACAGAATTATTACTCCAAATGGAGCATGTGTGCGAAAGAACGATTTTTTTAGACCGAAAATGAAGCCTGTACACGTGATACGGCGGACGGACATTGCATTTTTGGAATCTACGTACCTTGAAACGGAAAAGAAAAAATTTTGAGGGGGTGTTAAAAAAATTTTTTGCTGAGCGATTAGGTACATAGGTGTATTATTCACAGAATAATAAACCAAAACGACGGCTCTTTTGGAGTTTGTTGGTAGGTAGTGTAACTTGAACAAACGTTGAAGTATTTTTGATGGGTAAATTATTACTTCGGTAAATCATTACTCAACGGTAAATTATTACACAACGGTTCATTATACCATCTACGTAGAAGGGGCTGGAGTTTGTTGGTAGGTACTTTTGCAACTTTTTTCACTCCTCATCAACAATTTCTTTTCAGAACTTTATTATGTGTGTTTCTTTTTGTTAGGTACTGTTTGTCATCGGCAGAATTATTTTAGCAACATTTAACTCGTGATTTAGGTAGGTACCTAGTAACGAGTACGGGGTTAGGTACTAACCTACGGAGGGTCTGCGATCTACATAATTTGTATAGACTAGTACATATTATATTATATAGACGGGTTATCTATACAGAGAGCTGTGATCTGTAACAGAACGGTATTCTGTACAAAATAATTGTTGTGATCGGCTGCTCCTCCACAACTCTTGTTATGCAGTAACATGAAGTATCTCAGAGTGGGGACCTCCCGACCCCCCTCTGATCTTGTCAAGGGGATATAAAAGAGCCAGGGGCCAACAATAAAATAACCATTCTCTCAAATACGATCGACTCGTCTATTGAACTCCTCAATCACTACACTGGTGACATCCGACGTGTGAGCTACACCGCCAGCGCCCTCCGTTTGACAGCGTCGCAGCCCCGCCTCCGCTTCAACGAGCCCCACCACGCGCGGCCCCCACCGACGCCACAGCGGCGCCCCACTCCGACGCCCGCCTCGACGGCTATCGCAGCGCCTCCCGCTACTTCGCCCCACCATCACCGATCCTTATATAAGGAAACGGACGCCGGCACCGAGCACACTTCCAGCTGACACCTCACCGGACTGGCACCGAAGAGAAAACCGAAGATGACGAAGCAGAAACCGCAAAAGACACCCGAAGCGAGCGCTCCTTCGATTCTCAAGCTTCAGCCGTTCGACCCCGCATTCCCGCACGTCTGGTTCGCCCAACTCGAGCTCATCCTCGCACACGAAGGCCTCACGACGCCACATGCGAAATTCGCCCGAGCCTTCCTCGCCCTCGAACCTCGACATGCGGATCTATGCGCCGACATCAACCCCTCGCACACCAGTAGTTACCAGACACTTAAAACTCGCCTTCTAGCGACACACGCACCTTCCGATGGTTCACGGCTCACCGCCCTCCTCCAGCCGACATCCGACGACGAACTTCCGTCGATCCTCGCTCGCCGACTCACCCGAGCACTTCCGGCTGACACACCCGCACCGCTCGTCCGACAGCTCTTCCTCCGCGCCCTACCCGAGAGCATACGTCTACACATAGCGGCCCGTGACAAACCCGACATAGTGAAACTCGCTGTGCTCGCCGATCGCCTCCTACCATTCGCCCCGCCTCCTCGGGTGGCTACCGTCTCCGAAGAGGTCGAAGTGATCAACAATAGACGACAACGGCGCTCCCCGACGCAGCTGGCGACGAACACACGCCGCCCGACGAACACCCTATGTTTCTACCACCGCACATGGGGCCCACGAGCACAGAAATGCCGCAGCCCCTGCACCTGGCGCCCGAAACCGTCGGGAAACGACAACGCACGGCCCGACCAGCCGTAACGGCCGTGCGCAACCCACCAACATCTCGGCTCTTCATCCGCTGTAAGAAAACCTCCCTACACTTCCTCGTGGACACCGGCTCTGACGTCTCGATCGTCCCGAACACCCTGCTCAACCGGAAAACGACACGTCCAAGCGCTCTACGTGCCGCAAACGGCACCGAGATCAAGATGTACGGCACACACTCCGCATCAGTACACCTCCCAGATCTCCCTCCGTATGAGTGGACCTTCACAGTCGCCGACGTATCAACTCCGATCCTCGGCTCCGACTTCTTGACGTACCACGGCCTACTCGTTGACCTACCCAACGCCCGACTCATCAACGCGGCCACGCAGCGGTACATCACCGGGACAGTAGACCTCGTACCTCCGAGCCAGTCCATCTGTACGATGACAGCAAACGAGCCCCGATTTCAAGCCCTCCTCGACGCCTACAAACCTTCACAGACACCATGCGATGCTCCTGTCGAACATCACATCGTCACGAAGGGACCCCCGTGTCACGCGAAACTTCGCCGATTATCCCCGGACCTATACGCGAAAGCGAAGGCCCATTTCGGCGAATTACTAGCGGCGGGGATCATCGAACCTTCGGAGGCGCCGTGGTCCAGCCCGCTCCACATCGTTCCGAAACCCGACGGTGACATTCGCCCCCGTCGGTGACTACAGAGCGCTGAACCGACTCACTGTGCCCGATCGCTACACTGTCCCACACCTACACGACTTCACAACGGCCCTGTACGGGACTACAGTGTACAGCACATTCGACCTCGCACGCGCATTCTTCCACTGCAAGATCAGCGAACGCGACGTACCCAAGACAACAATCCTCACACCTTTCGGCGCCTATCAATTCAAGCGAATGAATTTCGGCTTACGAAACGCAGCGCAGACGTGGCAGCGCTACATGGACCACGTCCTACGAAACCTGCCCTTCGTGTACTGTTACCTAGATGACATACTGGTCGCCTCCGCCACCCCGTCAGAACACTACACCCACGTACGCACGCTCCTCGAGACCCTCGCTAAATACGGCCTCCAAATCAACAAAGCAAAATGCCAGCTCGCACGGCCCTCAGTCAAATTTCTCGGCCACAACGTTTCAGCCGACGGGATAACACCCCTACCGGAACGCACGGACCTCATTAAGAAATTCCCGCGACCCACTACCGTGCACGAGCTTCAAACATTCCTCGGCCTCATCAACTTCTACCACCGAGCGATACCACGAGCCGCACCTACGCTCCGCCCCCTAGTGGAAATGATTCCACCCGACGCGAAGAAAAGGGACAAACGCACGCTCACGTGGACCATCGACGCAGCTGACGCATTCGACCGCGCAAAACGCTTACTCGAGACCTCCGTCACACTCGCCCATCCGGCCCCGACCCAACCTCTCGTCCTACACACGGACTCGTCGGATTTCGCCGTCGGCGCAGCGCTGCATTTCATCGACAATACACACTTACGCCCGCTAGGTTTCTTCTCACGCACCCTCAACCCGGCTCAACGTAACTACAGCACATTTGACCGCGAACTACTGGCTATCTACCTCGCCATCGTACATTTTCGCCAGCAAATCGAAGGGCGCCCACTCACCGTATATACGGACCATAAGCCCCTAACGACCTCACTAACGACTCAGTCCAATACGGCCCCACCAACACGGCTCCGGCACCTTCGATTTATCTCAGAATTCACAACTGACATCAGGTACGCCGAGGGCCCAACAAACATCGTCGCCGACTACCTCTCGCGACTCCCACCAACAGCCAACACGGCCCATGCAGTCACGGATTACGGCACCCCCTTCACGCTACAACAGCTAGCAGACGCCCAGGCCGCCGATGATCACATCGCCACTATGAATCTCACACCGCACCGCATACAAGGCCACGAAATCATGTGCGAAAACACTGACGCCTCGCCTCGCCCCTACATCCCTACGCCGCTACGCCTCGCGGTTTTCAAACACATACACGGGATGACACATCCGGGGATTAAGGCCACCACAGCCCTCATCCGCGCACGATACTATTGGCCCGTCATGACCTCATCGATACGGCTGTTCACCCGCGCCTGCCCGAGTTGCAACCGAGCCAAAACAACTCGCCACATCAGGGCTCCCCTCGGCGAATATCCCGACGCAGCGCCACTCGAACACCTACATATCGACCTATTCGGCCCGCTACCACCATCGGCTACAAAAAAATACATATTATCGATGATTGACCGCGCCACTGGCTGGTTCGAATGCGCACCCCTCTCGACCATTTCCGCCGACGCAGTGATCACGGCCCTACACAACCACTGGATCGCCCGCTACGGCTCCCCGGCACACGTAACCACCGACCAGGGCACCCAGTTCACCTCAGCCGAATTTCATAAATACTGCACGTCCATGGGCATGGAGGTACATCATACAAATACCTACCACCCTCAAGCCAACGGCCTCGTCGAACGACTACACAGGGTCCTCAAAGACGCAATCCTCGCTACAGCCACGTCCCGCACATGGGCCACCCAACTTAGCGGCCTCCTCCTCGGCCTACTAAACCGCCCGGGCCCCGACGGCTACTCACCGGCCCAACGCCTCTTTTCGGCCACACCACGCCTACCAGGGGACCTGTTCACTCAACCGCCCCCAACAACAGTACCCCTACGCACCAACGAATCATACCGCAACTACACACAGTCCTACATGCCAACAACCATGCGCACAGCGACCCACGTGTACGTCCGCGTAGACACACCGAGGGGTAAACTCGAGCCACCTTACACCGGCCCCCATCAAGTACTGACGAACGATGGAAAAACAGTCACGTACCTCACCGACGACCGCCGTACCCCCTCGGTGTCCATCGACAGATGCAAGCCGGCACCCCCACCTACGCACAACACGGGACCCACCGCAACGCCGCAAATCGCCCCCAACCACACAGCGATGGCCATAACTTCCCCACCACAGCACCCACGGCAACAACCGCTCCCGCGGAACCACGCCCGGAGCCCGAGCCTCGCCCGCCAACGCTACGCGCTCTATACCGCCGCCCCCCGACAACGACCACCGCAACCACCTGGACAGCCCACACGGACCACCACAACCAACACACGCACCTCCCACGCCCGGCAGCCGCCACAGCGACAAGAAGAAAATTTAAATACTACA
The DNA here is from genome assembly GCA_954871275.1 of Leptopterna dolabrata. NCBI lineage: Eukaryota > Metazoa > Arthropoda > Insecta > Hemiptera > Miridae > Leptopterna > Leptopterna dolabrata. The sequence goes on along the minus strand of OX940977.1, from coordinate 13,736,297 downwards.
TACTTAAATTCTGGGGGGAGCAGTGTTGTGATCGGCTGCTCCTCCACAACTCTTGTTATGCAGTAACATGAAGTATCTCAGAGTGGGGACCCCCCGACCCCCCTCTGATCTTGTCAAGGGGATATAAAAGAGCCAGGGGCCAACAATAAAATAACCATTCTCTCAAATACGATCGACTCGTCTATTGAACTCCTCAATCACTACAATAATAAACCGTTGTGCAGGGATTTGCAGCGTTTTTTGTGGTTTTCGTAATGAATTAATGTGCTCAGTACGTGTGTTCAAACTTTAAAACCCTTAAACTGTCGACCGAGGATTTATTTGTAAGCTTTTTGAGTTTATCAAATGGTAGGTAATTTATGTTGTTTATTAATTTATTTTATTTTATTTTTTAAATTTATTGGTCTATGAATATTCTGACTTTAGTCGAATTTTCAATACCAGGACGCCGCTTTTGGTTTATTATTTTCAATACTGAGCCTTTGGAATCGAACGTGGGAAAAAAAAAGTTAACCCCCCCCCCCCCCCCTTCAAAATGTGATGGTTTACGTTTCAAGGGACGTAGAATACGAAAATGGAATAAAAAACGCTGCAAGTTATTACACAACGGTTTATTATTTGCCTGTATAGATGCTCCTTCTGCGTAGATCACTGTTTTCTGTGTTCAGTACCCTCCTGAGCAACTCATTATAATCACGCATTATGAAATCGAGTTGATTGTTCCTTGATATTATTATCTTCATTTTATTTTATTTTATTTTTTTAATAAATTATGTATGTAACCCTGGGTTTAGCCCTTCAGGTGTATCCAGCGGAACTTTTTACTCGCAAGCTTTAAGAAACTATCTCGTTATTTGAGCCTTCAGTCGCTGTAGGCTTCACATTATTCTAATCAGAGGTGAATAACTAATCGCTGGTCGGGTAAGCACTTGCAAGTTGGATGTTATTTTGAAATGAAGAATGATGGTTATTTTGGATTTTGTTGATAGGTAGGTACTTTCGTAACTTGAACAAACTATGAATAAAAACAAATAATTAATGATTAAATAATTGAATCCTGCGCATTTTTTTTAAAAACTGATCCCGGACCGGCTCCAGTAGATACTTGATTAATGACTATCCTGGGCGGAGCTCGAGGGTACTCACCATTGAAAACAGTGATCTGCGAAAAATGGGCAGCTATACAGTTATATATAAACCGTTGCGTAATAATTTGCAGCGTTTTTTTTTAAAACATGGAACATGTTTTTTCGGGAGTAGACCAGGCTGAAGGGCGTCCCGACCGAGTCCGCGTAAACTCCCCTCCCCGCCGCCCGCCCTCCCTCTACCACACTGATTCCAACCCCCCCCCCCCCCCCCCCCGCCTTACCACACGTGGTGCCTTCTCCGAGGAGAGCACGACCAGACCCCACTCCGCCGAAAACTGCCGAGGGGGTTCTACCTACGCAGCTGACGACTTGTATTACATGACATTGCTGGTAAGGTTGTTGGTCGGAGGCTTGGAAATCCCACGAAGTTTTTTTGCTTCCTCACTACCGAAGGCAGGGAAGCCTTGGATTCGTGATTGAGTGAAAAAAAGTTCATGTCCTCCAAAAAGAAAATTTCCACTACCATTTTCCGTTTCAGACATCGAGGAAAGTATTTGGTTCCGTGTCTGTCTGTCTGTCTGTGGTATAATTCCTTGTAACGCCCATAACTACCTGAAATAATGGTCGAACTGGGCTGAAATTTCGAGGGTAGGTGTGGGTTGGGCAGATGGTCGTACAGAGATGAAATTTGAGGGTACACGCGGGTTGGATCGCAGATGGTCCCGTTTCAAAATCATAAAAGTCGTTTAGTCTGCGCATGCGCAAACGTGGAATACTTGGAGTGCCCATAACTACCTTAATTATCTTTGAAATGAGTTCACATTTGGAGGGTCGATCGGTATAATACTTTGATAGTTCCACATGAACTTCATTGGAGTCTCACTGTAATTTCCCTCTCCGCATGCGCCAACATGAAATGTTGGCCGTTTCCTTATAGCGCTTCTAACTACGCGAAAAGCAGTCGTAGAGAGCTGAAATTTTGAGGGTATACGCGGGTCGGATCGCAGATGGTCCCGTATCATAACGAACCTACCCAACTAGTCTATACGTTCATGTGATTCTAGTGAGGAAGCTATAGTGCCTACTCGTTGGGATATCCTCTGTTATCATGTACCTATTCGAAAAACATGTTCCATGTTTCCTTGCTTTGATCCTTGATCTAAACTGTTATAATCCGGTGGTCTGGGGGTGTCCCCCGGATTTCATTCGACAATAAACGTACCGTCATGAACCCAAACCACTGGCGGCTAGACGCCCCCTACGGCAACGCATTTTTTCTTTAAAAAAAAAAAAAAAAAAAAATTAGATTGACGAAGTTTGAAACTGTGGGCATGTAGGGAACTACACCCCCCCGCTTGCTGTATCCATTTTGATTGCTGTATCCATTTTGACTGCAATCCTTTCAGGTGAAATTTACGGTTTCTACTTCATTGTAATGAAATGTCATTTGACCTCGCGTCGTCATCCCTAGAAAGGGCCCTCTGGAACATGTAACACATCGGAGGTTAACCCCGGTCGTACGTGACGCGGTCGGTTTACCATCTCAGCCACGAACCTCTCATCCTGTGTCGCGAACGTCTGGGTGACTCGAGGGAACGTGCGTGTTCCACATTTACCGGTGGTGGAGAGCTCGGGGGCGAGATGCGTGGGTCGGAACAGAGAGACTTGTGTGCCCTGGTGGGGTCCGTTGTCGCAAATCAGTCACGGCCTGCTGCCTTGCACACAACAGTTGTCAAACAGACTTCAGCATCGGTGCTCCTTCCCACGCCTGGTCACTTTGCACATTAACAAATGAGAGGCAGCGGCCCTTCAGCCACGGTTTGCCACCTTCCAGACTTCTGTTGCCGACACTCATAATACTGCAAGAAGAAAGTCATTAATTCAATACCGAAGAAACGATAGAATAACGTCCTGTTTACAGTTGGACAAATCATATGATGTATTATCGTAATTTGAAATTTCAAAATCCAGTTACAGAAAAGCTGCAAATTATTACACGACGGTTTGTTATTTACCTGTATAGATGCCCCGTCAACGTAGATAGTATAATGAACCGTTGTGTAATAATTTACCATAGTGTAATAATTTACCTACCCATCAATAATACTTCATCATTTATTCAAGTTTCAGAAGTACCTACCAACAAAATCCAATACATCCATCATTTATCAAATGAAATAATATCGCAGAACAACCAACTCGACTTCATACAGCCATCCGTGATTATAATCAAGTGCTCCCTAGCGATGATATTTGGGCCAGATTTATACCGTTTGATTCACGATCGTGTTGACGAAGCTTTTCGGTGCAAACGAACGGGTGGTCTCCGGGTGGTCTCAAAAAATTCTTTAGTTCAAGAATCAGTTCAAAAAAGTAAAAAAATCATACCCTTCTACTGAAAGTTTTCGAGCTGCGGCGTTCTAAAAATTTCAACCCCTTTTTTTTACCCTTTAGAGTTACTGACAGTAACGCCGAGCTTCGAGGACCAACTAGACCCCGAACGGGACATCTGAACCAAATTTCGTAAATTTTTGTTCATGGTAACTAAGAAATGCTAAGTGCGGTGTACTGCGGACGGACAGAAATATTAAGTTACAAAAGTAAATGTAGAAATAATCAGTTGTAGGAGAATTTGCTGCGTTTTTCCTGTTTTTCACAGTTTTATACGCAACTACGAAAAAAAAAAAATTATCACTGGGGGAAGCTGTAAGTAAATGTTTACGTAAAGATACCAACCTAAATTTTATTGCACACTTACCTCATCCCATTCCGTCTGTTCCGACTTGGCCAGAAACTAATTCCAGAGGTTCTCTCTCCGACAATAAAAGCTGCTGTTGGGAGATGACGTTTTTTTCTCGTTTCCCGTTTCTAATTTAGAAGGAACAAGGAAGGGAGAAATCTTCTTCGTGGATCCCCGACGAGGTTTTCCCCCGGAACTGCTTACTCAGAAAAAGATAACTGAACTGCAAATCGTAATTGCGATGAGCAATATTCATCAGTGGCCTTGATGGATGAGTTCCACGAAGAACAGAGAGTGATTTGACGTAGGGGCGTCAGGTGATGAAATGGCTAGTGATACGGGAATGAACTTTGAGAGGAGAGGGAGGGATCAGCGTACTTATTAGACAACCAATGACTGATTATTGACTTCGGTACAGTCAACTCAATAACGAATGACTCGATGATAATAGGTGGAATCCCTGTGTAGGGGCCCCATGTATAGTTAAATATATCTACGAGCCCGCATATATTTGGTCATGATATATAAACAACTTATTTACATATTCACATATTTAATGTAACCCTCCCAGAGAGTTGTTTCATCTTCCATAGGAAAACATATGTCTGAATATAGCGCATCTTTTTAAAATTACGTAGGTCATATAAATGTTATTCACCCGTTTGTCCACTTAATTCTGTGGTAATAGGGAAGGGTTTTAAAAAATAACTGCATTACTGCATGAGCATTGAGACGAAGCGTTTAATTGAACTGTAATCAATGCTTTTATGAGGAACAAAGCGTTGAAGAATTATACCTAGAAAGATAAATCAATTGGTTTTTCAAGAGAGTCAATTAAAAATTATGTTCTCCCCTGTAGTTAATAAACCCGACATACGGCAATTGATCATAATTTTTTCTTTTATTTTAGCGAATTTTCGAAGAAAAGGAAGCTATTGTTCTCGGTCCAAAATTTTTAAAACTCGAATTTCCGAAAGATTTTTATACCAAAATCCGTTTCAGACCATCCTGAATTCCCTGCCGAAAGACACCAAAAATTATATGTATATATATATATTAATTGCTATGCAATTTTAACGCCGGGGGTCATGTGAAAAAAATGTCCTGTCACAATATCCTGTCACAAAAACGCGTCACGCAAAGAGGAATGTGATGAAGATGAGCACAAATAGGAATATGATAAAGATGAGCACAAAGAGGAATGTGATAAAGATGAGCACAAAGAGGAACGTGATAAAGATGAGCACAAAGAGGAATGTGATAAAGATGAGCACAAAGAGGAATGTGATAAAGATGAGCACAAAGAGGAATGTGATAAAGATGAGCACAAAGAGGAACGTGATAAAGATGAGCACAAAGAGGAATGTGATAAAGATGAGCACAAAGAGGAATGTGATAAAGAATTACCAACGTTATCTTTGTTACCTATGAATAACTAGTTACCTACATTTCATGGTAACGGGCGCCGCTTGGCATTTTTTAATCGTTTTATTTTTTTGTGTGTTGGTGGTGTGCGGGGGGGGGGGGTAAATTGCATAGCAAATTCTCCTTTGTTATACGAAGTATAAGAACACATCCTTCGGGGGTGAGGAACGGCGAAGCCGTTCCGAGGGGGCGGAGCCCCCTTTGGGGGTCCAGGGGGCTTGCCCCCTGGCGAGGCCCGAAGGGCCGAGTTATATATATATATATATATATATTTATATATATATTTATATATTTATATATTTATATATGTATGTGTCATTCCAGACGATAACTCTCGAAAGAATTGAGATAAAAAGTTCAAATTTGCACGAAAAATCTGTCTTGGCAATCGACAGGCTAAGTTCGAAGATGGGCAGAATCGGGTCACCCTAAGGGGGAGTTTTGGGGAGTTTTAGGGGGGGGGGGGGAAATTACCCATAAATTCCCAAAATGAAAAAGTCTGACAAGTGACACCTCATTTTAAAGGTTTTTGTACGCTGAACACGATGGTGAAATCAGAATTGCGATATCTCATTCCATTCTCAAACTGGAGCACTTTGAAGATGAAGGAACGTGGTTATTTCTTGAGATGTTCTTCCTGGTTCGTCTGCTCTAATCTGATAACGGAATGGGATATCGCAATTCTGACTTCACCATCGTGTTCAGCGTTGGAAAATCTACAAACCGAGGTGTTACTCGGCAAAAAATGGAACAAAAAATTTGTTACGTACCCAATACCTACTCTTCTGGTATTCAAAACATTTTTGATTTCCCCCTCCCCCTCCTTCCACCCCAAATATTGCTTTGCGTAAAACTACTCCTGTTTTAATTTTGTATGGTATCAAGTTGGGAAAACATTGGCCGAAAATTAATTTTCAGAAAATTTTAGGCGGAGGAGGAAGATGCCGAAAACTTCGAAAATTCGCTCTTATAGCCATGCTGCATGACTGTGGTTTTTTTTTCAATATACTCTGTTACTATGATACTCATTCTTTGTTTATTTACTTAATGTATTGTTATACCTATAGTTTAACTGCAGGTTTAGACGTTATGGTCCTGGAACGTCACGTTTTGGCATCCCTTGTTTAATTAAAACCACTTTCAGAATTAATTAATTGTTGAATGTACCCCTAACAATATGTTGCGCTTTCTTACGTGTAATTGATAGTCAATTGATATTGCGGAAAGGCCAATATTATTTCTTGCTAGTTCTTCCCGTGAAATACCTTCGACCATTTCAGGTTAATAGGAGTAAGGAAATATACTGGGTCCGTCACCACACCTCATTCCCCCCCCCCCCCCCCCCAGGGCAGTTTACACAGGGTTTACCGCCTTTTTCTTTCGTATAATTTATAAAGCCCCCTCACCCATTATATACTTACCCTATTGCTTGCCTCTTCCGGGTAAATGCAAGAAGAGATTGATCGGCGAGTCACCTGCCCACAGATACCTATCAATTATGCCTCCCACTCTCCGTGCAATATTGATACGGCCTCTCCTATAAGACCCAGTTGTCTCCATTAGTTGAGCGTCGGTCACATGATATTCAAAGGATTTTTTTATCCACGTGGTTACAAATGCGGAAACCGTTTCATCAATACCGGGCACTGGCATCTAGAGCCGCTCTTTGTTGGGTGGTTACTTAGTTGATACATCGTTGATCGGCCTACTCGGAAATGAACACTGTACTTCAGCTTCGTTCGCTTTTCAACCCGAGCGCCATTCACTTTTCAACTACCGGAGTTCGGAGAGATGGTCGCGACGATTCGAGCCCTTTAGAATCAAATCAGACTTCCGATCTTCTTCGGTCGAGCTTCCTTAATTTATTTTGTGAGTGACGAGGCCGAGGATGCTCTTCTTGCAGCTCAATAGAGAGCCGGTAAATCAGGATTCATGGGAAGCCGTCGTGGATGCGTTCTGTAGGGTTTTCAGGAGACGCAATGTAATTCATCAGCCGAAAGGACATTTCAGCAAAATTAAAACCAATAAAATCTCGGTAGCTCCACAAAAAACCTTTTAGTGGGAATTTTGGCCAAAATTAAGATTGCATCATCATTGCTGAAATTCCATGGGATCGAAACCTCACCTCATTGCATGTCCTGCATAGAATCATGTAATTACCTGTGTCGAAATCACCTCATTGCATTTCCTGCTTAGGATCATGTAATTACCTGTGTCGAAATCACCTCATTGCATGTCCTGCTTAGGATCATGTAATTTATTACCTGTGTCGAAATCACCTCATTGCTTGTCCTGATTAGGATCATTTAAGTACCTGTGTCGAAATCACCTCATTGCATGTCCTGCTTAGGATCATGTAATTACCTATGTCGAAATCAAGTCATTGCTTGTCCTGCTTAGGATCATGTAATTACCTGTGTCGAAATCACCTCATTGCATGTCCTGCTTAGGATCATGTAATTACCCGTGTCGAAATCACCTCATTGCTTGTCCTGCTTAGGATCATGTAATTACCTGTGTCGAAATCACCTCATTTCATGTCCTGCTTAGGATCATGTAATTACCTGTGTCGAAATCACCTCATTGCATGTCCTGCTTAGGATCATGTAATTACCTGTGTCGAAATCACCTCATTGCATGTCCTGCATAGGATCATGTAATTACCTGTGTCGAAATCGCCTCATTGCTTGTCCTGCTTAGGATCATGAATTACCAGTGTCGAAATCATCTCATTGCATGTCCTGCTTAGGATCATGTAATTACCTGTGTCTAAATCACCTCATTGCATGTACTGCATAGGATCATGTAATTACCTGTGTCGAAATCACCTCATTGCATTTCCTGCATAGGATCATGTAATTACCTGTGTCGAAATCACCTCATTTCATGTCCTGCTTAGGATCATGTAATTACCTGTGTCGAAATCACCTCATTGCATGTCCTGCTTAGGATCCTGTAATTACCTATGTCGAAATTACGACTGTCTTGTGGCTCTGTAAATTGGGAGCTCTTCAGTCAGGAATTTTCGGAACTGATTGATCTGACTCAGCCCTTGTCCACAGCAGAGGATATTGCTGCATCCATAGACCACCTGGTGCAGACCATCCACACCAGCATTTGGAGTAGTAGTGTGCCCAGCCCTCCAAAGACTCACAAGAATCACACCCCCAGCCACATTAAATTGTTGATCAGACAGCAGAACAGGGCAAGAAGGAGTTGGCAAGCTTCACGGCAGCCACAGCAGCGGAGGTACTACAATTGGAAATGCCGTAGGGCCAGATTGGCACTTGAATCATTGAGGAATGCCCGCTTCTCTACCCATCTGCAAAGCATGAATGGTCCAAATTTGGGTGGGATGTGGAAACTCTCTAAGCATTTTCGGAACCCTAACAGTAAAAGCTCTCTGCCGCTGAAAGATGGTCAAGGGAGATGGGTAGTAGAGGACGCAACCAAAGCCAATCTGTTTGCAAATCACTTTGCCGATGTTTTCAAGCCTAATCCAAGCCCAAGAGGCCTTGAAGAAATTTTGGCTCAGGTGGAGGGATCAATTGATGTCCCACTGCAAATGTCCCCCCCACCAGCACCAATCACTCCACAAGAGTTACAATCGGCCCTAAATCAAATGAAAAATAAGAAAGCTCCAGGGTATGATTTGGTGACTCTTGGAATGGTAAAGAGGCTCCCAAGGAAAGGGAGAGCTTTTCTTCTCAGTCTCTATAATTCCCTACTTCGGCTTGGGTACTATCCAGGGGTATGGAAGCATGCAGTGGTGATTGTTATCCCGAAGCCAGGGAAGCCCTTACAACATCCTGCATCCTACCGTCCCATCAGTTTGTTACCAGTGCTTGGTAAGGTATTTGACAAGATCCTCCTGGCAAGAATCAATAATGTACTTCACGTCTCCCCCCAAATTCCAAATTTTCAGTTTGGCTTTCGAAGCTCTCATTCTACTGTGCAGCAAGTTCATCGGGTGGTGGACTACATAGCTAAAGAGTTTGAGGAGAAAAAGTATACGGGAGCAGTTTTCCTAGATGTCCAGGCAGCATTTGACAAGGTCTGGCATGAAGGTCTGCTATTTAAGTTGAGAGAATTCCTGCCCAACTCTCTATTCCTCTTAATGTGATCGTTCCTCAGTGGCCGAACGTTCCGAGTCAAGATTGCGCAGGAGTTCTCAGAATTTAAATCTGCGTCAGCAGGAGTCCCGCAAGGTTCCCCATTGTCTCCCTTACTCTATAGCATTTACACGAATGACTTCCCCACCAATACTAGCACATTAACTGCACAATTTGCTGATGACACTGGAATTCTGTCTACGGGAGGGACGCTAACAGAAGTTGAGAATCACCTGCAAACGGACCTCAATGAAGTAGACCAATGGAGTAACAGATGGAAAGTGAGGGTTAACCCCTCAAAGTCATCTCTTGCAACGTTCACCTCAAGACGAGGGTCAGTCTCTAACATCCGTCTAGCAGGCGACGTTATCCCCCATAGGTCTGAGGTGCGCTACTTGGGTTTGATCCTTGATAGGAGACTCACGTGGAGACCCCACATCCGTCGCACTGTGAATGAGATGAAGCGACGAGTCTACCAGCTATGGCCAATGATCAACCCCAAAGCAAAGCTGGATCTAAGCAACAAGAGGCTCCTGTACGCTCTCATGATTAAGCCCGTGTGGACATATGGATGTGAAGTGTGGGGTTCTGCATGCGTGAGCTCTATTCAAAAGATTCAGACTATGCAAAACAAAATCCTGCGCCAGATCTGCGGTGCACCTTGGTTTGTCCGTAATGAGATGTTCCACCGCGCGATCTTAAATTAGAATCGGTGCAAGACCGTATTTTTGCAGCGTACAGCGCCTTGAGGACAAGAGCATCAGGACACGGCAACCCGGAAGTGGAGGAGATCGCGGGACCAGCGCCATATGAAAGAAAACGCCTCAAGAGAAGAGCGCTGCGGAACAACGACGTCCGAGAAGATTCAGAAGTGGACGCCACTTGACCAGCTCCTCTTCTACACCATCACGCACACACACCCAATTGAAACTATCAAAGTCAAAAGCCGTTTGGAGGTGAGGTTAATGAAAACTGAGATGCTACTTTAGCAATCAAATAATTAAACGAACCACTCACCGTAAAAAGGAGAATCTGGAGTTGAAGGATTGATCCTTGGGAAAGATTCGAAATGATACACTTGAAACTTGAATTAAAGAGTATAAACACTATATTTGAGAACTGGCACAAATATGAGGAAATAGAAAGCACGGATCGTAAAAGAGGCTATAGCGTCAACGATACGGAAGCGAGTGAGACGAGAGAGAGAGGAGTGGGGTTTTGCAGAACCCCACTTCAGTTCTTATGACAATAGTGCCAACTATACAGCTCATAAAACATATGATCCTTACATGAATATACGAAAAGTTTAACAGTTCATAGAGACAATATTATGTTTATGTTATATACATACATGTAGATTAATTCTGAGCTATACAATATATTTTCTATTCGATTCGTAGTACACATAGTGTAGAATAGAACAAACGCTATGGATACTTTATGAACTCTGTTCCATAGAGGAAGCGCTCATGAAGGCATCTCATTTGAAGATCCTATTTCAACACTCCCTCCTCTGCAAATGACGAGGCCAATGTGACAGGACTAGAAGCTGTTTCAGTAACAAAGCACACAGAAACGACACACGTCCTAATGTCACACCCGATGTCCAACATATTAGCATGGGATGATCAATACCAGCGGCAAGATCATGAGTCTGTATCCGATACTAATGTAGTTGCGATTCTAAAATGCAGGTTCAAAAGAGTTTTCTAATGCATTTGCCCTACGAGCAAAAGGAAGTCATTCAGCTCACATAGGTTCCCTACTAAGATTCCAGAAATACAATATAAAACACAAAAAAAATATATCATATTAGCAGGGAGAAATTGCCTGAACTAGTTTTACACTGAATTAATGCACAATCACAAATTGACCCGCGCACATCGAAACACAACATCGGAGACAAATGTAGCTGAGACGTAGAGCTGACAATCGACGATACTGATGATGCGTGGGCTGGACTTGATTGTGATGACGTGTTGAAGCATGACGACAAACACGTAGAGGAGGACAGCAGCGACAATTCTTTGGCCAGTTTAGGCCCACGGCTCTTGTTCCCCTGAAACAATTACATCACGGCATTAATTCTGGTCAAGATTGCATTTCTCATTTCAAGGAATTTTTCACGAGGCAGAGCTTTGGTGAAACAATCAGCAAGTTGTTCCTGTGATGAAACCCATTCAATATGGATTTCACCCTTCTTGAACAGGTCATGGATAAAATGTAGAGAGAGCTTGACCACATGCTTAAGGGTCTTGGAGTCATTCGTCATGGCGACAGCGATAGCTGGAGCACAGTCACACCTCAACGTGGGACACATGTCAATGCCTACAAGAAACTCACATAGTGTCCTCACACTTGTGATCTCCTTGCACGCCTCCGACATGGCTAAGTACTCAGATTCACACGTTGAGAGGGCCACATGTGTCTGCTTTTTCGATCTCCACGACACCAGATCACCAAGAGACCTAATCATGTATCCTGTAGTTGACCTACCATTGAGTGCATTAGTACCCAATGAGGCATCTGAGTAAGCAACCAGACTCTCGGTTCTTCCAGTATACATGATACCCAGAGACACCGTTCCTTTAAGATACTTCAAAATTTTTAGGACACACTTCCAATCATTCAGAGTGTATCCTATTTGTTTTCTACTGAGAAAGTTGACTGCAAAAGAAATGTCTGGTCTCGTTCCATTTTGGATGTATAAGAGAGCACCTATTACTTCTCGATATGGAACATCTGGAGATGATTCCGGGTCTGCAGTCGACTCTAATTGAGCACCCAACGTACATGTTGTGGGCGACATAGGAATTTCACTGATACTTTCTTCTGGGTGTAGAAATTTGTCTAGTAAACTCTGGATCATGGTTCTCTGGTGAATGAACAGCTGTTTACTTGACACATTCCTAACGATCTCAAAACCCAAGAATTTTCTAGGATTTCCCAAGTTCTTAATTTTAATTTCTTTCTGTAAAGTCTGAATAACATCCAAGGCCATTTGATTATCATTGGACGCTAGAAGACAATCATCTACGTAAATAATAATCAAAATATACTTTGGGCCTTCTTTCCATTTGAAAATGCATGTTTGAAATGGATAGACTACGAATCCTAACTTAATTAGGGTGCTGCTAAACTTTTTATACCATAGGTTTGGCGAGACTTTTAAGCCATACAAAGATTTCTTGAGACAGCACACATATGCCCCTTTCAAGTGAAAAGGTGGATCAGCAAGTTCCTCGACACCTTCAGGGACCTGCATGTACACAGGTTTTTCAAGAGTCCCATGGAGGAAAGCTGTAGTCACGTCAAGTTGATGAAGATGTAAACCAAGCTTGTTCACAACAGACAAGAACACTCGAACATCACAGAGACGTGCCACCGGAGCATAAATTTCAGAAATCAGATACTGATTGGTATCAGCGAACCCTTTGATAACTAGGCGGCTTTTGTACTTATATGAACCTTCAGGTTCCACTTTTCTCTTATGTACCCATCGAGATTTAATTATCTTGGTACCAGGTGGAAGTCTAGACTTATGGACAAGCTCCCAAGTACCCATTTCCTCTAAAGATTCTAGTTCACTACGTATGGCCTCCTCCCACAGATCCCTATCCGGCGCAGCCATAGCTTCCCGGTATGAGAGGGGCTCTACGTAATCTAATGGGTCACCCTGATTCACTGCGACCAAGAGGTGTGGTTTTTCAACCTGCCTCGAGGCTGAAGATTCCCCAGATTGGGAATCTGTGCCTGGCGAATCTTCAGGTGCCTGTTTCGCTGAATCCAGTCCCTCACCCATGTCAAGAATCTCCGCAAGTGGCCTTGGATAATCCTTTATTCTGTCCCCATACACTATGGTTTCGATACATTTTACATCACTTGAATTTACAAGAGTTTTATGTTGCTCAGAGAAAATCACAAACCCCGTTTCATTACACTCAAGCAAAAATCCCTTTTTAGCATTTGGAGCAAATTTAGTCTTATTATTAACATCCACATAATGTACAAGGCAGCCAAAGCGTTTCAGTAACTTGAGGCTTGGAGGATAACCCTTGACAAGTTCAAAGGGACTCCGAAACAAGTTTGAGGAATGAGGCATGTTATTATAAACAAAGATAGAATACTTAAGAGCATGTCCCCAGAATGCATAAGGCATTTTGGCGGAAAGTAGGTTCACTCGAACTTTATGTTTGATTTCTTGACATACTCTTTCAGCACACCCATTTTGCTGAGGAGTATGTGGCTGACATGGATCCCAAATAATACCTTCGTCAGACAACAGCTTTTTCATGTCAGAAGTTTGAAACTCCAGACCCCGATCCGATCTGAGCTTAAAAACATTTTTCGTTTGGGAGGTTATTGATTCTATTTCACGGAGGCACCTTCTAAGAGCCACGTGAACCTCCTTCTTATTTTTCATTGGATATGCAAAGACATAACGCGAATGGTCACAGACAAAAATCACAATATAGGAATCCCCAGTTCTAAAATTAGAAGGACTGATTGGGCCCAACAGATCAGAGTAGAGAGTAGCAAAGGACTTTTCAGCCCTGTGCCTACGTTGGGTATGAGATCTCCTGACCGTATTTGCCTGGTGACAGTCTTCACAATTAGAGATGGCATTCGTAACTTTAACATTTCTAAGTTCAGGGAGAAACTTCTTAGCTGCTTCGAGATATTGTTTGGAGGCATGATTCAAGCAAATATGCCACAATATGTCAGAATTTTGAAGTGAACTATATATATTATCTAAATTATGCTTATCGAATCTAGCAATTTTAAGGTCAAGTGAATCTGGTTTGACAAGGTTATGTTCATTAAGCTTCTCAGCACTTCTCCCTCCCAGACTTGCAGTGGACATATCGGATTGAGGCATATATGAATCACTCCCTCCCATCGAGTCATATGTAGAGGGACTGCAAAGGTGGTCTCTCCCTCCCACTGAATCAGATTTTGAACCCGAATCTAAAGGAGCAGAAGAACTGCAAGGCTGATCCTGAGAAGCCGAGAGACTGAGACTCATCTTAAGTCTCTTAGATTCCAGGGCAGTACACTGCACCCCAGTTCGCTTAGTAGAAGGGGAAACGACTGGCAATTCAATCCACCAGAGATTGTCACGAAAATACCCAGTTTTTATCACCTTGTTCGAGGAGGGTTGTACGAATTCAACCTTGTCTTTCGAGAACACAACCTTGAGCCCAGCTTGAGTAACCTTACGAACTGAAAACAAGTTTGATGAGAGACCCGGTGTGTACAGAACATCTTTCAACGTAGAGACCTGGCCATTATTCAGAAATTCGAGGTCACCTCGATAACTTACGGACAAATCAGCACTATCCTTACTATTAGCACATTTAAATTTACGAGTCGAAGGCAAACGTTGAAAGTTGACCAATTGGGCTTTATTCGATGTCAAGTGCTCTGTACATCCCGTATCAATAATTGCTTTGAAACATTGCTCACCTTCAGATAGCTGAAAGACAGTGCCCTGGCCGTTGCGTTCACTGACGTAATTGAACGTGCTGACGGTTTGCTCCTCCTCGTCTCCCATGGTGACCCAGACCTGTGAGTCGTCGTCCCCTTCAGGGGAACCAACAATCGAGAAGACAGAGTCCGGGTGTCCCCTAAATTCTTGAGCCAGTTTTCTAGCTTGACCTAGAGGCATCGTGAACAACTTCGGCTTTCTGGTTACCGACGATGACTTAGGTCGATTCGGAAGCGAAACTGCATGAGAATTTTTGGGGAGAGGCTTGGTCTTTTTAGGACGTTTGAGGAGCGTAACAAGGTTGGTGGGTGGATCTGGGCAGTCTCTTGCTATATGCTGATTTGAAATGCCACAGTTAAAGCAGATCTTATTGGCTTTGAAACATTTTGCCCTGGTATGACCCGTTCGGCGGCAGTAAATGCAGTACCCCGCTTTTCCCTTGGAAGTTTGAGTTGAGCGAAGCTTGTCCCCAGGGGCTTTGGTAAACCCAGGAACTGAGCCACCTCGTGCGACGACACCCTTTCCACCCCTTGACCCACCTCGACCCCTAGTGGAAGCAATACGGCTCCTCATCAAGCTGAAGCTTGAACCACCCGAGGATGACTGCTCACTTCTGAGTTGCTCCTCTAAGAGCATGTCACGAAGCTCGCCCAGAGAGAACTTGAACCCATGGAGTTCAGCCTTCTGGTATGTGACAGTCTCATCGATTGACAACTCAAAGATAGTCTTGACATACTCGGGTGTCAGCATGTCAGCATTGATGCTGATGAGTTTGTTTCTAATCTCGTCGAACCGACCGAGAAACTCAACCGCTTTTTCACTTTTAGGGTCGAAATGAATAGAATTAAACTCATTAACGAGCCTTTTCAATTAGAATTTTGAGGAGGGATCACAAGTATTTTGCAACTTGTCCATGATGTCTTTGGGATCACGGAGATCCTGGACAAGGTCTTGAAAATACTGGGACAGCGACTCAAAAAATGAAATATCTGACCTTCTTCCTGGCAGTTTCTCGATCGGGTAATGAGAAATCGCCAGGAGCAGGTTCAGAAGGGTCGAGCACGAAGATGCAGTCCTGGGTTTCAAGTTGACCAACCACGCTTCTCCTCCAGTACTTGAACTGGTCCTCTTTGTCAAGCTTCTTGTCCAGAGGGCGAAGCTTGACGGCATCAACCTTACGTATTCTGTACGATTCCTCCCGAACACGATGCTCTGAGTGACGGTCGGAGTGTCGAACAAAATAATTAGGGTTATGCTTCCAAGGACCACTGGAAGGACCAGCATGAGAAGCGTCGCAGTCCAATCGACTCGGAACTTCCTGACCGGAAGGTTCCTCCACTTCCATGGCGGAACCTTCGTCCATAGGAGCAGAATGGGATACCAGGGCATTCTGTGGATTCAGCATGGGATGAGGGGAAGATGGAGTCGGAGCACCTTGATTCACAAATTGGGACAGCGAGTCATATTTGCTTCCTAGGTCATTCAATTTGGTGTGCAATTGGCCAAGACTCACCTCCATCTGAGACTTAATCCCCTCCAGGTACCTGGCAAATACCTCATTGGATGACCTTGCAGCTGACAACTGAAGCGCCACCACATCAGAGTCTGGGGTCGATATGGGGCCGTTGAACATGTTCTCCATAATCCCAGAGGCTTGTTCCGGGGGGTGTTCCGGAAGTGGATTTGGAGAAGGGTGTTCCCTGAACATGTCCCGAGCAAGCGGTCCATCCAACGAGATGTCGTCCCCATCATAGTCCACGTCAGATTGAGACATATTGGTACCTGTAGAATATTTCAGTTGACAAATCCGCAATTTCCTTTCTTTACCAAATAAAACATAACCTAAATGCTATTTATTGAGACACCAGGGCGATTCAATGAATGGATAGAAACATACATGTCATGAAAGATTCATTGTTTCATGAATAAGACTCTTGGTTCAAATACATACTAGGAATAATATATCCAATCTCCTGTGAAAAGATTCAAAATCGGTTGGCCAACCTGTTTCTAGAGATAAAAATAGCATGATTCAAACTAAAAGAGGTTATTTCAAAAGTTAATTGGTAAGATTAATATGTATATTAAATTCCTCCAGGATCAAACGACACTTGACTCTCCAACGAAATCAATCTCATATTTAAAAAAAAAAAACGATTCATTATTTTGAGATGTAACTTAATTTCATGGGGGTGCACTCCCCGAAGACTAGATATCCGATTTGCGTGATTTTCCGTCATAAAGAAAATGAGATCTCCGACCCCTATCCCATTCAGTTCCGATGTTACCCATAAGGTACACATCGAAACGAAACAACCCGTCCCCTCTGTATATTCACTGAGCGAGCCACGGGTTCGAACTGAGATGTGTTAATTCCCAAAATTGGGCACACCTGGTTTCTCACTCCGGCTACCTCAGAGGGAATGGAGTAGATAGGGGCGGTCCCGAATGAAATTTCCGAAGCAAATTCGAGCCCTTGGCGTGATTTCGGTCTATCCGTGATCATAATTCGAAACAAATTTAGTTGCGATCTTCTCTGTGCCTCAATCTCTTGGATTGATTCAGAGGACCTTAGCTCCTGGGGTCCAGCCCGATTCACATACCCCGTTGAGTTGCGGCCTTTGAGACTGTGCTGGTGATAAGATCCCGATCACAAAGCGGGCACTCAGTCACTCGAGGTACCCTATATGTCGCCAGGCGAGGTTCTAATGTGCACTGTTGATCCGAGGTCGAAACTAATAAAAAAAAAAAAATGTGCACGCCATGATCAACCTTTTCCTGACTCGGGCTAGCGATTCAATATCTATCGCGCAACTCGGCGCCTGAATTTCCTGTCGGGAGCAGGAAAGTTCAGACTTCGTCCACCACGCTGGAGACAGAGAGCTATCCGGCAACGATCTCGAGCACGGCTCACAGAAAGCTATCGGCGTCCCGATATTTGCTCTATCACGGATACTAACCGACACAAACTCTTTCGGACCGGCGAACCCAAAAAGAATGAAGGAAGTCTACAACGACGTCGATCTACGTTGATTCGGAGCAACTCCTAGTGACCTGGTTGGGGAAATCTAATTTTCGATGTATTTATCGAAATTACTCGAAGAGAAACGGCGGCCATCTTCCGACGCTTGCGGTCTCCTGTGTAGACTCGGACGCTGCCTAGCGGGGAGGGGAAAAATAGACGCCATGAGACCGATTTCACGCCAAGGCTTGATAGAAAATTCAAACGATCTAATTTTCTTCAGTTGGGCTTCTGGATGGAAATGGATATAATTTCAACGACCTGACCAAAAGCAATAAAGACGGCGTTGTCACGATATCGTATCAAAGTCAAAAGCCGTTTGGAGGTGAGGTTAATGAAAACTGAGATGCTACTTTAGCAATCAAATAATTAAACGAACCACTCACCGTAAAAAGGAGAATCTGGAGTTGAAGGATTGATCCTTGGGAAAGATTCGAAATGATACACTTGAAACTTGAATTAAAGAGTATAAACACTATATTTGAGAACTGGCACAAATATGAGGAAATAGAAAGCACGGATCGTAAAAGAG
Organism: Leptopterna dolabrata; assembly: GCA_954871275.1. NCBI lineage: Eukaryota > Metazoa > Arthropoda > Insecta > Hemiptera > Miridae > Leptopterna > Leptopterna dolabrata. Next base: position 13,717,890 of record OX940977.1, on the reverse strand, counting down.
GCTATAGCGTCAACGATACGGAAGCGAGTGAGACGAGAGAGAGAGGAGTGGGGTTTTGCAGAACCCCACTTCAGTTCTTATGACAATAGTGCCAACTATACAGCTCATAAAACATATGATCCTTACATGAATATACGAAAAGTTTAACAGTTCATAGAGACAATATTATGTTTATGTTATATACATACATGTAGATTAATTCTGAGCTATACAATATATTTTCTATTCGATTCGTAGTACACATAGTGTAGAATAGAACAAACGCTATGGATACTTTATGAACTCTGTTCCATAGAGGAAGCGCTCATGAAGGCATCTCATTTGAAGATCCTATTTCAACAGAAACACCTTACACGCTTGCACCATAGTCGCCTGATGTGCAATATTATGTAAATAAAGCATTGATTGATTGATTGAAATCAAGTCATTGCTTGTCCTGCTTAGGATCATGTAATTACCTGTGTCGAAATCACCTCATTGCTTGTCCTGCTTAGTATCATGTAATTACCTGTGTCGAAATCGGTCATCTTTAAAACATATTGTTAAGTAATCCATGCAGTACAGGCGACGCCCTTTTTTGGTGGTATATTGTTAGTCACACGATGTATGAATCGACCTCCCCCCTCCTACCCCCCAATTACCTCATTAAAAAATGTTTATCAATATTACACATCATAAAATGTTATCAATATTATATTGATTGATTATGAAATTCCGGTGACGCAGTGCGCAACTAGACCCAAAAGTTAGTCGAATAAAAAAGAACCACGCAAATCGGTTAGAATGTGCAATTTTTGTGGGTAGAAATTTTTAATGTTTGATCTCAGAACCGGATTTAGCATCGTTGAAAACCCCTCACTGCCTAGTTTCTTCTCAAAACTCCGTATAGCTTGGACGGATAGCGAACGAAATGTCGTCATAAGCAGGTGGTGCTGAGGGTTCCCTCCAGGCGGGTGGGGGTGAGGGGCCTGTGACGTCATTTCGCTTTCTTTTCACTGGTTTATCGCTGAGTTTCGATCGTCGGATACCCCTAATATAGCACCTTTTCGGAAAGCACTCGACGAGGTCGTTCACTTAAGAAAATAAAATAAAACCGATGAAATTGCCCGTTGTGGTCTGGGCATCGCATACAGCCGGTTTTTTCAATGTTAAGTCCTCCAATACTCCCCTCCTGATGTGAATTTCGAAATTCCGGCGACTTGATGCACAGCTGAACTCAAAACTTTGTTGTATGGAAACGATCATTAAACTGGAGGACGAGACCTGCCACACGGGCCTAAGTTTCCCGGGCTCCATCCACACCAGCACGACGCTTGCGAAAAAGTTGGACATTTCCTTGGAGGACAGATTGGTGTGAACGTAGAACATTTAATCACAAATGTGGCACAATAACCATGTGATCTTTGTCAGTTCGTTTGGCGAAAAATCGGAAAGCCATGTACCGATTATCGATTGATAATTCAGTGGGCACATACCTACTTACAGGTTCTGCCAAATACCCATAATATTATAGGAACTTAAGGCGAGGATTCCAATACGTATTATTTACTTCCAGGAGAAATTTAAGGTTTCAAAACCGCATTCAACTATACCTAAAAATTACACATTTTATCTGCTCGAAAAACATATAATTTTGACTTGGAAATTCTTTGAACTCGTATAGTTACTTGCATATTTAGGTAGATGTGTCCTATACTGTCATGCGGTACCATGTTACAATACTGTAGTCAGTGTAAATTTGACGCACATTCACTACGAGCGCTGTCGAGGGGGGATGTGCCCGGTTTGGTTATAGGCGGACCACCACCATGCCCGGGATCTTTTTGGAGCGTTTTGTCCGGTTTGGTTATGAGGGAATCACCACCATGGCCAGGATCTTTTTGGATGAGTTGCTTGGTTTGGTTATGAGCGAATCACCACCATGCCCAAGATCTTTTAGGGAGAGTTTGCTTGGTTTGGTTATGAGCGAATCACCACCATGCCCAAGATCTTTTAGGTAAAGGAGAGAGATGAGGTAAGGAGGAGAGAGAGAGTAGTCAGCGACTAGAGGACAGTGTAGAATGGTTGGAAAGGCGAAGTAGGCGAGTATTTATAGGCCTGGAAGCCATCTCCCTCAGGAGGGTCTAGTGGGAGACCTGGAGCCGAACTTGACGGAACACAAAACGAGCCCAAACACCGCTGAGTCCTCATTTCAAACCAGTGTTGAAGAGACCCAGCGGTGAAGGTTCAATTTTTGCGCTACTTCAGCTTCATCGACAAGTGAAACAGACCCAGGGGTAGCGCCTGGAGGTCATAATGAGGTCTCGGGTTCGAGGCCCCGGGCTCGTCAAGTTTTGGTTTATTATTCTGTGAATAATACACCTATGTATTCGCTCAGCAAAAAAATTTTTATAACACCCCCTCAAAATTTTTTCTTTTCCGTTTCAAGGTGCGTAGATTCCAAAAATGCAATGTCCGTCCGCCGTCCGCCATATCACGTGTACAGGCTTCATTTTTGGTCTAAAAAAGTCGTTCTTTCGCACACATGCTCCATTTGGGCCCTAGTTGTGTCCCGAAACTTTGCAGCCCGATCGTAATATATATATCCAGGGGTGTTATAAGTGAAAATGTGTGTAAAAATAGGTACTTTTTGTGTTTTAGTTACATATTAGTAAAATGAGGTTTTGAGGTATCGTTTTACATGTTTTTGGGGACGAGAAGACCGAATATGAAATCGATTTTGGCCAAGGAGTGGAACATTGAGGTTTTACCAGATGTTCAGCTCCCAAAATTGATTTTTTATGGGTCAAAAACCTGGGAAATCGTCTGAAATCACTATCAATTTGTATAATAACACTAGAAAAAGTGTCAACACGTGGATCAAGACGATTAAATGGCACTACCAATGATCAAAGATAATTTGAAAAAAAAAAGGAGCGTACCTAGTTCAAGTTTTGGAGGCCGAAATTGGTGGAAACCACCAGAAATAGCTATTTCAATGATTTCAAATGAAAGCAACAATAAATGAACAGCCAGCATTTCTGTAGGTATATGTCCAGTAGAATAATAAACCCATGTGACAAGGACTTTGCAGCGTTTTTTTCTTTTTCTACAGTCAATACGATTTGTTCACCCTGTTGAACCATATTTTTACCCGCTGTTCATGTTGTCGTGTGATAGTACCATAATAATTTCGACTGCGTACTTAAATTGCGTAGGCATACTTAGTTAGGGACCTACAGAAGTGTGACTGCAGTTATTTTCAGCTACACCCGTCGTATGGGAAGGAGTAGTGATCTGGGCTTTGGTATCTATCGTTAATAATAAACCATTGTGTAATCATTTGGTTTTTTACGGCGTTTTATTAAATATTTTCCCAATAATTCTTCGAAATTGGTATGCGTTTTTTCTGTGAAATGGGCGAAGAATCATAGTAAAATCACCAGTTTATGAATAATTTTATTTGGTTAGAACAAGTTCAGGCAGATAAACCAGCGATTGTCTATTCAATCAATAACACGGGATCTTCCCCAGGAACATCATACTTCGCACATTATTGCGACAACTTGTAACATTAAAGCTATTTAGGTTACTAATTTCTTAGGAAAAACGCTGCAAATCCCTGCACAACGGTTTATTATTTTGTATAGAATACCCTTCTGTTACAGATCACAGCTCTATGTATAGATAACCCGTCTATATAATATAATATGTACTATTCTATACATATTATGTAGATCGCAGACCCTCCGTAGGTTAGTACCTAACCCCGTACTCGTTACTAGGTACCTACCTAAATCACGAGTTAAATGTTGCTAAAATAATTCTGCCGATGACAAACAGTACCTAACAAAAAGAAACACACATAATGAAGTTCTGAAAAGAAATTGTTGATGAGGAGTGAAAAAAGTTGCAAAAGTACCTACCAACAAACTCCAGCCCCTTCTACGTAGATGGTATAATGAACCGTTGTGTAATAATTTACCGTTGAGTAATGATTTACCGTAGTAATAATTTACCCATCAATAATACTTCAACGTTTGTTCAAGTTTCACTACCTACCAACAAACTCCAAAAGAGCCATCATTTTTCAAATTAAATAATATCACAGAACAGCCAACTCGACTTCATACTCCGCCAATATAATCAGGTGATCCCTACCAATGATTGGCCGTATTCACAAATTCCTATTGTGGGCGCGTCTCTGGTTACGAGATTTGGTTTGAATTGTATACAATTTCATTCACACTGGAGTCGAAAATGCCTGTCGGTGCAAACTTCGGGGCCTTACTGTGAACGAACGGCTGGACGTACGATGCTCCGGATGGTCTTAAAAAACTCGCAAGTTCAAGAACTATTTAAAACCGTAAAAATATTTACGTAAAAAAATGGTATAGGCGTTTTGAAAATTTCAACCCCTATTTTGAACCCCTTAGAGATGACTCACAGTAACGTCGAGCTTCGAGGACCAACTAGACGCCGAACGGAACCTATAACCCGAATTTCATCAATTTTTTTTCATGGTAACTAAGAAAAGTGGCCCGTACGGCGTACGGCGGACAGACAGAAATATTTTTATTGCAGTTTTGGATTCTACATACCTTGAAACGTAAACCATCAAATTTTGAGGGGGGGTAAGAATTTTTTTTTTCATGCTCGATTCCAATGGTTCATTATTGAAAATAATAAACCAAAATTGAGGCCCCTTTTTAGGAAAGATAATAAACTTGCACATTGCTGCTATACCTTATTGATATAATGAGCACCAGGTTGCAAACTAATTACTGAAGAAACATGTGACACTTCCCAGGAACATTAATTAAACTTGGACATTAGAAGATGCAGGTAGGTATTATGATGTAGGTATATGAAGGAATAGTACAGTAGAAGTAACTAGGTGTATAACTGCTTTGTCAAGAACTTTGAAACTATTAAACACATAATTGAAAAAACGTTGTTGATGAATAAAAATTATTACATGACTGGAAAATACACACAACAGCTGTTGAGCAAGAACATAAGTATACCAGAACACTCAATTTTTAGAACGTTGTTTGAACGAATAAGTAACGTTTTATTTGCGCTCTGCGTCTGTTCATATTATTCAGAAAGTGTTTTGTAATCGTTACCTCCTTTCCTTCTCTTCTTTTTCGTCGAGAAAAGAGTCTTTTAACTTTGAAAGTTAGGGAGACCGATTGGTGGTACGCGGTACCTGCTCACAGGGAGACTGATAACGAGTTCGACACAGTTCGGCTATGCTCGGGTTCGTTTTGCGTTCGGCTCCAGGTCTCCCGCTAGAATCTCCTATCTCCCTCCATCCTCCAGCTAGTGGAGGATGGTGGGGATCCCCACCATCCTCCTGCTAGTGGAGGATGGTGGGGATCCCCAGGTTGTCCCTCAGCTCTCCTGCGACTTCCGTGCCCACTTCTAAGTTTATTTGGCAAGGTCTTAATTTTCACATGGTAGAACTGGCTCTGGGAGGATACCATGACAAATACCATGATGTAAGGTTATCAAATAATGAAAATGTCTCAGTGTACTATAACACCTACTAGACGAATTGTTTAATGAAAAGTAATGCAGTTGAACACTTCAGGATTTCGCGTTTTGCGCATCGTTTGCGCTTACTAATAACCTATTTTTGATATAACTAACGTTTAATTAGTTTCTGAAACTTAACACGAACGGTAATTGCACGTAATATAAATACCCCTTGTTCTTCATTACCCCCACTGACCGTATCATTTATCAATGGCACTGAATGCTTGTTTCATGGCTAGTTTAACAGATAACATTCAGTAACAAGTATCTGTGTCGTTATCATTTGATCCGTTCAGTACGTGAGCGTTTCAGTGGCCTGAAATGCTGATATCTGCAGGAAACGTGATTAATTCCACAAACGGTAGGTGGCGGGGAAAAAATTCCACCCTGAGGAAACGAGGTAGGTAGGTATAGTTGGATGATCCTGGAGGACTTTTTGTTCAGATTAATTGGATGTCTACGGCGAAGTGAGGCACGTGAGTGTGTGAAAGAGACCGGCGATAGAGTGAGAAGTGCGAAGGGGAATTGATGGGAGGGGGGGGGGGGGCTGCGGGTAATTATTATTACCTGTCACACACGGTTCAGCCACACTCGAAATCCCTTCCCATTCAACACCCGAGCCTACACAATATACAACCGTAAACATGCTGTATACATACGATGTTGTATTATGCCCGCCTCTCAGACAGAGGTTTCCTGTCACTTGCAATATTATTCCATGCCGCGTCCATCCCTTGCTCAAAATTAGCATCATTACCTACGCATACAGCGTGTTAATCTAGCCGGGCTCAAACCTGAACTTGCTCTGAATCCTACAATAATGAGCGGCTTAGCTCCTGACAAAGTTATCCGCGACTCACGCGTATTTTATGCTACCTACAACCCGCCATTTTGCACACCATCTTCTCCAATCAACAGTCCCCTCTCACACATCAGTGATTCAGTGATAATTGAAGTATTTTTATCTGACATGATTGTCTGACATTTTACAAACGTTCCACATAAATTAATATTCAATAATAAACCCTGATAAATTACTTATAGTGATCAGTAGTATTCTCCAAGTGATTGGTTTGCGAAGTGATACCGTTAAATTTGGAGGATCGCCGAAATCGAGAAGCATTCGATTAATCGTCCAAATAGAAACGGTGTGCTTCGTAAAAGCCATTGCTTACCAACAGTCAAAGCTTTTTAGCCGAGATAGTAAAAATATGTACACAATAAACTCCAGCATTTCAGATGATATGCCTTGAATTGCTGATTATTTCCCTGAGTAGCGCTATAAACAAGCAGTTTCCGAAATGAGTGTTATCTATGTATCTCATGTCCTCATGTAGCATTGTTCCTATTTGTCTACGATAAATTTTCAAAATTGAATGAGTGAGTTCGAAATTTCCGAAGAATCGAAAGTACTTGATTCGTGTAATTGGTATTATTGTAAGGAATTGATTGTTTTTCGTGATAATCACTCGTAGAAAGTATTCAGATTCTTGAATAACGAAAACGCGGAGATTTAAGGAAAATAGGAACCTGTATAATTATTCAGTGCAGCTTCAAGTCCAGGGTAGACATGGTTGTGTTATAGGTACTGTTATCCAATGTCACAGCCGGAACTTTGAATGAGTCCCCTTATTAGCAACACTGTGAATGTAGAGGAAGGTAGCGTAAACGTAGTTTTATAGTTGAACTACATTTTGACACAGTAAAATTGTATTTAAATGGGAAAATCACCGTCAGGATTATGTGTACGGTCGGGGATGGTGGTAACCTTTATCGATTACTTGCCCTGCCATGTATCCTCATGTTCGCCACTGATGGTGATAATAATTATTGTGCCTCATTGTTCTAACCCGTTCGTGTACCAAGCAGTAAGAGGGTGACCGATACAAACTGTTTTTGGGTATCGTCGATTGAAGTCGACTCTGTAACAAATTTAATTAACTTGAGCTGCAAAAAATTCGTATAACACCTCTTCAAAATTGTTTCATATACGTTTCAAGGTGCGTAGATTCAGAAAGTGTAATTTCAGTCCGCCGTACGCCATATTTTCGGTCTGCAAAATTCGTTCTTTCGCACACACGGTCCATTTGGGCCCTAGTTAAATCCCGAAACTTTGCAGCCCGATCGGAATATATATATCCAGGGGTGTTATAAGTGAAAATGTGTATGAAAATAGGAATTTCGTTTGTTTTCGTAACTTGAGCTTTTGAGGTATAATTTTCCATGTTTTTGGGACGAGAAGACCGAATAGGAAGTCGATTTTTACCAAAGAGTGAGGAATTGAGGTCGTAACGAAGGCTCAGCTCCCAAAATTCTTTTTTTTTATTAGTCAAAACCCTGGGAAACTGTCTGAAATCACCATAAATTTGTATAATAATATCAGCAAAAGCTATCAATGATCAAAGATAATTTGGAAAAAAGGAGTTTAATTCGTGTTTTTCGGGGCCAAAATTGGTGGAAACCATCAGAAATAGCTATTTTATTTATTGCACATGAAAGAAACAATAAATGAACAGCCAACATTTCTGTAGGTATTTCGAGAAATACTAAACCTTTGTGACAAGGACTTTGCAGCATTTTTCGAGTTGCTGATGATGCGAATTGGGGATTTAAAAGAGAGAAAAAGCCCTTCATGAGGTGCTTACTGTCTTACCGCATACTGCGATTTTCTCGAATTGCGTTTTGGAGAATGGAGAGGGGCCCGAGTTTCAGTGTGAATTTCGAACGGTTTTGTCGGTTAAATCCGCATTTTACTAATAATTATTAACTTCTCTGCTTGCAATAATAACGATTAATATGGCTGCGTAAATCGCTTCACCAAACTCTGTTGAAAGTGTGTTTCTTTGCACGCCATAAATTAATCTTTCTTGGGTATTGAAAATGATACACGAAAATAATACCTAATTATGTTTCGTGAATGAACTTACCTCAGTTCGGGCTCCAGCTTCCCAGACGTTCCTGAACTGTGGCATTTCACGAATCAAGAGATGATAATTAGAGGGGATCATTTGCGGTTGACGTGGATACAATTTACAGAGGCCAGGCACGTTCGCCGAAGAAGCTCGTCCCCTGAGGTTGACAGTTCGGGGAGCCCGACGCGGCGGATGTCAGGGGCAACCGAGTCCGCTTTGCTCCGGCGTTTGTCGCCAAAGATCGGTCCAACTGTTTGCAGGGGCAACTGCGCTCTTTCGAGAGAACCACTCGAGGGGACTACTACTACTACAGCTACTATCCACTGCTATATATACCTACTATATCACACACACAATACAATAACCTACAATAACTTATACTATACTGTAGGCAAAAATGTTAAGACTATGAAACAGTGGTTCTCAACCTTTTTTGACCCTCCTCCCCTCTTCCTGAGCTAGTAATGAATACCCGTGCGCGACTTTCGTACGAGTAACATATAACAAAACGGGATCAGATTATGAAGCATGACCATCTCCCCGAATTTTCGAAGTGTCATTCTAAAACAGTTTCATTTTACATAACAATTTAAAAAACGCTGCAAAGTCCTTCACATGGGTTTATTATTTTACTGGACATACCTACAGAAATGCTGGAAACATTTATTGTTTCTTTCATGAGAAATTATTGAAATAGCTATTGTTGATGGTTTCCACCAATTTTGGCCCCCAAAACACGATATAAGCTCCTGTTTTTGACAAATTATCTTTTATCATTGATATTTCTATCAGTTGCCTTGAATCACCTGTTTAAACTACTTCTAGTGTTATTATACAAGTTTATGGTGGTTTCAGACAATTTCCCCGGTTTTTGTTTGGCTCACAAAAAAACAAATTTTGGAAGCTGAACCTTCGTTACAACCTCAATTCTCACTCTTTGGTCATAATCAACCTCATATTCAGTCTTCTCGCCCCAAAAAAACATGGAAAACGATACGTCACAAGCTCATGTTCACTTAAACCTCGAAAAAACCTCGAAACCCCCTATTTGTATACCCATTTTTCACCCGTAGCACCCTTCGGTGTATTTTGATCGGGCTGCCGAGCTTCGGAGCACAACTAGGAGCCAAATGTGTTTCCAAAAATGGGGACCCAAACTGTGTGCGGAAAAGCGACGATTGTAGACCAAATTTAACATAAATTAAAGGCTGAAAGTTCGTTAAAACTAAATTTTCCACTCTTATCAAAACTGATTTCATATTCGGTCTCCTCGTCCTAGAAAACATGGAAAAAATACCTCAGAAGCTCATGTGACTAAAACACCAAACACCATTTCTGAAAAGTTTTGGGACACAACTAGGGCCCAATCGGAGCACCTGCGCGAAAGAACGAGTTTTATAGACCGAAATTGAAGGAGATACGCGATAAGGCACACATTGCATTGCATTTTTGGAATCTACGCACCTTGAAACGTAAATTTTGAGGGGGTGTTATTGAAAATTTTTGCTGAGCGAATACATAGGTGTACTATTCACAGAATAATAAACCAAAAACTTTAAACAATAATTATTTCAAAAATTTTAAAAATTTAAATCCATGTTTTTAAAACTGACAAAAAAATATAATGCAGTTTCTCGTAGCCATAAAATAGTTTCAGCATAAAATATAAAAGCCGTCAATATTAAAAAGTGGGGCGCACGCAATAGATACTGCAATAGGAAAAATAATGAATAGCTGCTTCCTACATGGATTTACATTTTTTTAAATTAAAAAAATAATGTTTTCTGCTTTTTGGTCTTGTGTGTGTGACATTTTTATTATTAATTTATTTATCATGTTTCGTGATCGATTCATGCATTGTGATCGGAGTTAGATGACTGTGCAAAATTGCAGCTCAGTTGGACATCGGGGAGTGGACGGAAAATCGATTACAAGATTTGTACCGGACTGACGAGAAAGCGAGGTAATGCAATCATTTTCATAGCACGCTTTTATTTTGAAATGATCTAAAAAGAATAAAATGATTTCTTTCTGCTACCAGGGAACGTTGGGGTTATTTTACGGCTGAAAATAAAAACGTGTGGCCTCAGGAGGATTGAATGGTACTTATATATTGCAGATATGAAATATTATTATTATGGGCACCAACTTAGATGAATATCCGGTAATATGTCGAGGGTTCAGTAACCATAGTTTTTCAAGAATGACTGGATGGGGAGTTCGTGGGGCCTTAGTGGCGTTGCAGGGGGCGATGGAAAAACGCTGCAAATCCCTGCACAACGGTTTATTATTTTGTATAGAATACCCTTCTGTTACAGATCACAGCTCTATGTATAGATAACCCGTCTATATAATATGATATGTACTATTCTATTATATGCATATTATGTAGATCGCAGACACTCCGTAGGTTAGTACCTAACCCCGTACTCGTTACTAGGTACCTACCTAAATCACGAGTTAAATGTTGCTAAAATAATTCTGCCGATGACAAACAGTACCTAACAAAAAGAAACACACATAATGAAGTTCTGAAAAGAAATTGTTGATGAGGAGTGAAAAAAGTTGCAAAAGTACCTACCAACAAACTCCAGCCCCTTCTACGTAGATGGTATAATTTACCGTTCTGTAATAATTTACCGTTGAGTAATGATTTACCGTAGTAATAATTTACCCATCAATAATACTTCAACGTTTGTTCAAGTTTCACTACCTACCAACAAACTCCAATAGAGCCATCATTTTTCAAATTAAATAATATCACAGAACAACCAACTCGACTTCATACTCCGCCAATATAATCAGGTGATCCCTACCAATGATTGGCCGTATTCACAAATTCCTATTGTGGGCGCGTCTCTGGTTACGAGATTTGGTTTGGATTGTATACAATTTCATTCACACTGGAGTCGAAAATGCCTGTCGGTGCAAACTTCGGGGCCTTACTGTGAACGAACGGCTGGACGTACGATGCTCCGGATGGTCTTAAAAAACTCGCAAGTTCAAGAACTATTTAAAACCGTAAAAATATTTACGTAAAAAAATGGTATGGGCGTTTTGAAAATTTCAACCCCTATTTTGAACCCCTTAGAGATGACTCACAGTAACGTCGAGCTTCGAGGACCAACTAGACGCCGAACGGAACCTATAACCCGAATTTCATCAATTTTTTTTCATGGTAACTAAGAAAAGTGGCCCGTACGGCGTACGGCGTACGGCGGACAGACAGAAATATTTTTATTGCAGTTTTGGATTCTACATATCTTGAAACGTAAACCATCAAATTTTGAGGGGGGGTAAGAATTTTTTTTTTCATGCTCGATTCCAATGGTTCATTATTGAAAATAATAAACCAAAATGCATAGGTATTCATGTAACTTGTAATTTCCGAACGTCAGAGAACTTATACGTCGAATCTGGCGGGATTTTGTCGCGTCTTTGTGTATGCGCGTGGATAAATGTAGGTATCCGCTGCTCTCTTGACACTAATAGGAATTCACTGAGCTACGGAGAAGGGATATCTAGGCAGGAAATTAATAAACCGTTGTGCACCGAACACAGGGCAGCGCTTTTTTAAAGGTCAGGTGTCGCCAATATGTTCTTGATATCGAAGGAACTATAATGGGCAATTTTAGAAAGTAGGAAGTGGTTAGATTTGAGTTATTTATTTATATTTTCACGGGCAAATGCAAAAGCCCAATAAATTATAACGAAATTATTGTGAGTCAATCATTGCTTTCATATCACTAAAATTGTTGCAAGATGACACATTGAACGTTCCCTCAAAAATGTCATACTGCATTACGGAAACTTGACATCAGCTTGGGGTTTAGTGTGACGATTGGAAATTTTTGTGGGTTACAAATTCCCATTTTTTGGCCGAATTCTGTTCTGTAGCGGAAATTGAACACTTATTTACAACGTTAAGAGGTGTTTTTACATGGGAAAGTGTAGGCAGAAAACGAGTGTGAAATTCGAGTTTCTGAGTTCCCACTAGAAATGAGCATTAGGTAAATCGAAGGACAGTTCAACTGTAATTCCACTTAGAGCGCTAGTGCATAATTTTAAACGATCTATGGAACCGCAATGGACGGATAATAGATAAATTAAACATATCCTCAAAATCAAACCGAGGGGTGTTCGTGAAAGGTTGTTGATGGCTGCCGGTAAGGTTCGCCATTTCTGATGTTGGGTTGTTGTCAGCATTGAGAACCTTAGCCTCGGAAGTTTCTCTCCGCCTCCTTGGGACCATTAGCATATCGGATGCCAGTAGACCTGATACGTCATTTCTTGCCGCATTTTTAATTTTCACCGCCCTCATTTAAAAAAAGCTGCAAATTATTACACAACGGTTTATTATTTACCTCTATAGATGACCCTTCTACGTAGATCACTATTTTCTGTGGTCAATACCTACTCTCGAACTCCTCCCAGCAGAGCCCTAAATCGCGTACCGGAACCGGCCCGGGAATTACACTTTCATAAAAATGCGAGGGATTCAATAATTCAGGAATTAATTATTTGTAGTTATTCATTAAGCACAAGGTAAAATTATAAGCCGTTATATACTAAACAATGTGTAAGAAAGCGTTGTGTAATAAACAGTTGTGTAATAGGTAATTTACCTGTATAGGTGCCCCTTCTGCGCAGATCAGTTTTCTGTGGTCACTACGTACCCTCCAGCTCCCCCCAAGGAAAGCTCTAAATCGAGTATTGAAGCCGGCCCCGGGAATTACAGTTTAATAAAAATGCGCGTGATTCAATCATTCGATCATTAATTATTTGTTGTTATTCTTGAAGCGTAAGGTAAATAATAAACCGATGTGTAATAAACAGTTGTTTGAGGAACCGTTGTGTAATAATTTGCCTGTATAGATGCCCCTTCTGCGTAGATCAGTTTTCTTCCATTATACCTTCCTTTGAGCTCCCCCCAAGAAAGCCCTAAGTCGAGAACTCGACCCAGCCGGGGAATTGCATTTCATAAACATGCGCGGGATTCAATAATTAAATAATTTTATTGGTTGTTATTCATGAAGCATAACGTTTGTTCAAGTCACAGAAGTACCTAATAGTACCTAGCAACAAAATCGAAAAAAGCCATTATTTTTCATATGTAATAGTATCACAGAACAACCAACTCGATATCATACAGCTATCAGTGATTATAATCAGGTGCTCCCTATCAGTGATATCTGTGCCGGATTTATACCGTTTGATTCAATATTGGATCATGTTGGCGAAGCATTTTGGTACAAACGAATGGCTGGTCGTACAATGCTCCGGGTGGTCTCAAAAAATTCTTTAGTTCAACGTCAATTTAAAAATCTTCCTATTGAAATCTTTCTATTGAAAGTTTTTGAGCTACGGCGTTCTGAAAATTTCAACCCTTAGATATGACTGATAGGAACGCCGAGCTTTCGCGGACCAACTAGGTTTCCATAGGGGACCTACAGACCAAATTTCATTAATTTTGGTTCATGGTGACTAAGAAAAGTGCTAAGTACGGTTCTTGCATTTTCGGTTGCATTTACGGTTTTTGTGTGTAAACCATCAAATTTGTGTGTAAGGGGGTGTTGAAATTTTTGTTTCCATGCTCGATTCCAAAGGTTCATTATTGAAAATAATGAACCAATATTTCTTATTTTTGAAAACGGGCTTCAAACTATAATTTTTCTGAGTTCTGATTTTTTGGCCAAGAAATGTTTTTGACGAAAATTCGCCACTCACGTAAATTTACTCAGTTTTCTCTCATATCTCGAGGATTTAGCGTCGGTTTCCGGTTTCGCCCGCAGTCGAAGTGTCCCGGGGACCAAGGTCCGCGCTGGAAGGCCCCTGGCCGAGTGTTGTTGCTGGGCGAAGAGGGAGGCCAACCGGAACGAGAGAAAGGAGCCTCCGCAGCCTCTTGTTTACCTTCGGCAAATCCTGGCAGTGCAAACAGGGTGCGAGGACTCGATAACTCAGGTTCCCTCCTTCCTCGGCAACAGGTGCGGGACTCCTGGCGGCGCTGAGGCGGCTCAGGGGCTGCGTCTTAATTCCCTTCGAAACTTCCCGTACAAGGATCAAAGGAGTTTCCCTGCTTTCCCCGTTCGGCCACGTCGATCTCCCACGTGTGCCACATCGGTGGGGACTTTTAAGGGTGGTTTTGGAGGGGGGGGGGGGATTGCTATTCGCTATTTTGACCCAGCGCACGACGTAAATGCGACGAAACGAAATAACATTCCCAATCACCGAACAAAAGAGATCGAACGAAAAACATCCCAATAATGCTGCATGTGTACCTGCCTATACGAGCGAATTTCCGACGTACCTTCCATCATATTTCCGGTGACAGAGCACCAGTTTTTTTGCGTTTTCTAGAAATCTTTAGCGAGTTTTGGCCCACAAAAACGCAAAATTTTCGTTTCCAAAAGTTGTCCATATTCTGGCTTATCCCGAAACTATCACCATTCGATTCAACGTGACAAACAAAGCTAAGTCGACATAAGTTCCTGAACTCATGATGTCATGGTCATTTTGACCAAAAACCTCGGTTTGACCAATATTTATTATTTTCAATAATGAACATTTGGGATCGAGTGTGGTGGTAAAAAAAAAAAGAAGAAATCTCCCCCCAACCCCTCAAATTTTTCCGTTTCATGGTAGTACGTAGAATCCGAAAGTGGAATTTAGACATTTTTGTCCGTCCGCCGTACTTATAGTTTCTTGTTAGTTACCATGAACGAAAAATAATGAAATTTGGTTTGTGGGTCCCATTTGTGAAATCAAGTTGGTTGTTCCGAGGTATTATTTCATTTGAAGAATGATTTATTTTGGTTTCTGTTGATAGGTCCTTTTTTTAATTTGAACATGCGTTATGTATGCTTCATGAACAACAACAAATAATTAACGATATGATTCTTGGTTCCACCTCATATTTATGTAAATATCATACCCTGGCCGGCTCCAGTGCTCCATTTAGCCCATTTAATACAGTGCCCCCCCCCCCCCCCTTTCTGCTGTGAGAAGTACGACGGTAGGTGCTGACCTCAGAAGAAAGGGATCTTCGCAGAAGGGGCATCTATACAGGTAAATAGTAAACCGTTATGCAATAATTTGGAGCGTTTTCCACATTTAAACACCAGAAATAGGTGAAATTGAATTCTAACTCTCGTATTACAGATAGTTAAAATAGGATTAATTAGGTGCCTGTATCTTGAGAAAGCTTTGACCAGGAAAAAGTGTTTTCAAGAAAGATTTAACCTGGGTCAAGGTAAACTTACCGCCAGATAAAAATGTCCAAGAAAATTATGTTTTTCCCTGTTTTAAACTTGCTGTGACTATTACTGCAGTTACCATTGTATTTCTTGTGTTATTATTAGGTATCTGTTTCATAGGGAATTGAACGCCCTTTCCAACGGCGCCCTTCACTATCATCATAGCATGTAAACTAAGTGGGAACATGCGTGTAAACTGAAGGAAGTTATGGCGGTTTTTTAAAAGTGAATAACTTGATGTAATGAATAGTTTTTCGTAGCAAACTAGAACTAAAGTCGATCCTTTGCAGGCTTAAAATCTCAAGTGGGAACACAGCATAGTAGGGGAAAAAATCGAAAGTTGTTTAAAAAATCATGTAGGTGCCTGCTAAATATTTGGTACCCATTGCAAACAGCGCATCTTCTTCAACATTTTGCAAAAAAACATGTAATATATTCATTTGGTACGATCGAGCAGACCTCGGAGAAAGATGGGAAGTAACGTTTTTATCTCGAAACAAGAAACCGGGGAGAAAAAAAGAAATGGAAACGGTGTAAATAGAACCTTGTTCCCCTTTATTTCTGAGCAATGGATCCTGGAGAAGCCGCAGAAGAAGAAGAAATTGAAGTCAGGAGAAGAAAGAAGAACAGGAATTGAGGAGGAGGGAGAGAAAAAGAAACGGACAAAAGGAGGCTGGGAAAGATCTAATCTCCTACGATTGTGGGCGGTTGTGTAAACACGGGGCGCGAGATTGGTTATAAGTTAGATTTAATTGTGTTAGGGGAGAAAACGGAGGGCGTACCGCAGGGCTCTCTGTTCCGACAATGTTTATCCAAACCTCTTATCAAAGCAATCAAGTGTTCCTGCACTTTTGCGTTTTCCCGTAGCAGCCCGCCCTTTAACCCGGTACTTACCAAGTTCCCTTTTTTGCCCCTCTGTACCGTTAAACAATTAGCACCGAGCGGTTTTTCGAGAGAATTCGCTCATTCCTTTATGTTTATTCCCTTTTCAAACCGAAGGGAAAAACGCTTTTTCGGTTAACTCTCTCTCTCGGGGTTAATTTATTTAGTTTGGCGGGTTTGAGCTTTGACGTTTCCAGGAACGTTACCGAGTGGATCGGAGGCGACGGAGGGCGAAGAATCTGTTCGCTTTGTCGTTAAACTCCGTGCGAAACTTTGTAATCGAGGTTTTTGTAAGAGACGGCGCTTTGATGAATTTCAAGCTCGGTTGGAAACAGTTCATCAGAACGAACCGCAATCGTTTTATTACGTCATCGTTACGTATTATTCTTTAGAGTAACACGCGTCTGACGTAAAAAGCTGCAAATTATTACACAACGGTTTATTATTTTACTCTTTCTGCGTACATAACTGTTGTATAACTGTTTTCTTTTTGAGTGTAATCGTTCGTAGAGGTTTTTCTATTTTATTTTTCAATAATGAACCTTTGGAATCGAGCTTGAGAAACAAATTTTCAACACAAAATTTGATGGTTTCCGTTTCAAATTACGTAGAATCCGTAAATGGAATTGAACAAAAAAGTATATCCATCGGCCATGAGCCGAATAATCCAAAAATAATAAAATCTGGATGTTGGTCCCATTTGGGGCCTAGTTGATCCGCGAAGCTCAGCGTTACTGTCAACTCAACTCTAAGATGTGAAAAATAGGGGTTGAAATAGGGATTTGCAACTTTTTTCACTCCTCATCAACAATTTCTCTTCAGAACTTCATTACCTATGTGCGTATCTTTCGTTTCAGGGTATGTTGAATCCGAAAATGCAATAAAAATATTTCTGTCTGTCCGCCGTACGCCGTACTGGCCACTTTTCTTAGTTACCATAAAACAAAACTGATGAAATTCGGGTTATAGGCTCCGTTCGGGGTCTAGTTGGTCCTCGAAACTCGGCGTTACTGTCAGTCATCTCTAAGAGGTCCAAAATAGGGGTTGAAATTTTCAGAACGCCGTATATCGAAAACTTTCGATAGAAGGGTATGGTTTTTTTTACGTTATTAAATTTGTCTTGAGCTAAACAATTTTTTGAGGCCACCCGGAGCATTGTACGTCCAGCCGTTCGTGTGCACCAAAAAGCTTCGTCAACACAATCGTGAATCAAACGGTATAAATCTGGCCCAGATAATCATCACTAGGGAGCACCTGATTATAATCAAGGATGGCTGTATGAAGTCGAGTTGGTTGTTCTGCGATATTATGTCATTTGATAAGTGATGGACTAATGGATTTTGTTGGTAGGTACTTGTGAAACTTGAAAAAACGTTGAAGTATTATTGATGGGTAAATTATTACACAATGGTAAATTATTACACAACGGTGAATTATTACACAGCGGTATATTATTACATAACGGTAAATTATTACACAACGGTAAATTATTACACAACGGTTCATCTACCAAGAAGGGGCTGGATTTTGTGATCGCTACTTTTGCAACTTGAACAACCGTTGAAGTGTTATTGATGAGCAAGTTATTACACAACGGTTCATTATAGGTATTCACCACAGAAAACAGTGATCTCCGCAGAAGGGGCATCGATTTCACTCCACATCAACAATTTTCGTTTAGAACTTAATTATTTGCGTTTCTTTTAGCCGTTTTAGTTACTGTTTGTCATCGGCTGTATTATTTTAGCAACATTTAACTCGTGATTTGGGTAGGTACCTACCTAGTAACGAGTACGGGGATATGTACTAACCTCCGGAGGGTCTGCGATTCACATAATATGTATAGAGTAGTACATATACTGGTAGATGGGTGGTAGACGGGTTATCTATACAGAGAGCTGTGATCTGTAACAGAAGGATATTCTGTACAAAATAATAAACCGTTTTGCAGGGATTTGCAGCGTTTTAAATTGATCTTGAACTTGAGAATTTGTTGAGACCACCCGGTGCATTGTACAAAAAACTTCGGCTGCTACAAGGTGGTTTTCCTTGAAACCAAAACCTACATGATATATAATTCTGGACAATCGGTCCTACAACAATATGAAAAAAATAAAATAAATAAATAAAAAAATAGTAGTTTTTGCGAAATCCTTTTAATATATTATATAATATCTTTCAATGACCTAAATCCGCTAATTAAATGAATATCAATGTAACCCCCTATTTAAAATATGAAAATACAGTTTTTCTTTATGGCATCCTCTTTTTCAAAGATCAAATCAACGTCAGCTCCAAGATTGTTCACTGTTCTCATCATCCTTGTTAGTGGACAGTTGAAACCGTAAATGGTTCACCTGAAATCCGGAACAAACAAGTGTTTCGAGTGCTGTGCGACGGTACTCTAAAATTGACTTATTCCAACAGCGAAGGGGTATCGTATGATGCATTAATCAATTTGAGCATACAACATCGATGACCACCCTCCTATCGGCCAATGAGTTCATTTGTAATTTATCCATAAATAATTTATCACTGAATATTTCGAATCCGTTGACATATTTATAATAGACATATTTTAGAAATTTATACTGCACCCTCTCAACCGCCTCGATATGCACACTGTAATACGGATTCCATATCGGCGACACAAACTCCAGACGGCTCCTACCCAGTGACATTTACAAAAGTCTTATGCTTAGATAGTCTTACTAAAAGTCTTACTGCCCGTAGATCAGGTTCCTCGCGCATCTTTGAAACCATGGCTTAGACTCAGCTTATTCTATCTTGACTCCAGTGTTCCCAACCACTAACTGAAGTTCAAATCTGCCTACGAACTTGCAAACTTCCTTTCTCAATCTACGAACTTTTCGATGAATTCGATGATTAGATTTAAATGCGCTGTTCTCTTTACATATCCATGATGTAAAATAGTTTTTAAGTTGGCTTCATTCATCAATGCAACGACCATCCGTAGGTGTAGGTAAACCTTCTACCTTAACTACAACTTGTGTCGGACATCACTGCATTGTACATATTGTTAACGAGGCAGTGATGTCGGACACAAGTGTCGTAGTTGTGGTAGAATGTTTACCTACGTATGGTCTTTTTCCAACGTTCTTTTGCCTTTGCATTAAAAATAACGAACGGAAAAAGGAAAGAGAGTCGAAAGACACTCTGTGTGTATATATTATCTAATAATAGTAGAAAGAGTTATCTAGTATCTAGATAGATAATATAGGGAAAGAAAAAGGACAGTTGATTATTGCTGATCTATGGGTAGTATTATTAGAAGGTAAACAGAAGTGGAGAGGAAAATCCACATCCTGGCGCATGCGCTCTCTTTAGGAAGTGGCATCGTCGCATCAATCCTCCAGGCTCTCGTGATTATAATCACGGATGGCTGTGTGAAATCGAGTTGGTTGTTCCGTGATGTTATTTCATTCGAAGAACGGTGGGTATTTGGGATTTTGTTGATAGGTACTTTCTTATTTGACATACTTTTTGCTTCATGAAAAACAGCAGATAATTAAAGGCAGAATTCGTGAATCCACCGCATATTTATGAAATTTGTTTGCCCGGCTGGCTCCAGACTCGATTTAGAGCTCTCTTGTGAGAAGCACGAGGGTAGGTATTGTCCACAGAAAGCAGAAGGGGCACTTATACAGGTACTAAATAATAAACCGTTGTGTAATAATTTGTAGCGTTTTCAAATCGTACCCTTCCATTGAACGTTTTCGAACTACAGTATTATCGAAATTTCAACTCGTATTTTTCACCCCTTAGAGATGACTGACAGTAACGCCGAGCTCCATGGTCCCAAATGGGGCCTACAAATCATTGAATTTCATCAATTTTGGTTCATGTTGACTAAGAAAATAACGAATTACGGCGGACGGCACAAATACAACAAACCCTGTGATGGTACTTGTACTAGTAATTCCAATAGTATACGTTTTGGTGTCCCAACGGCGCAGCGCAGGGAACAGCGCCACATGTTGATGGTTCTTCTTATGGATCTTAGGATTCTGAATTGTTTTTTTGAATTTGTTAATCTGTCAGGTTGTTTGGTGCAATTTTTGTAGGTATACCTACGTGAGGCTCCTGATCAGCCGACCCACTATCATTCTGAACCCCGCTTGAAAGAACTGAAATTTTGGGTTTTTGTGCTCATATTCATGTTCGGAGTGGTTAGAAATGCACACGTGATTTGTTGTTTGTAATTTTTAAGTTATTCCAGAAACTTGGGCTTGTCCTCTGCAGAGTGCTCGAGCTTCAACATAACGCAGGTTTGCTCAACTTAAATCTGTCAAGTGCGGATACTGAAGAGGTGGCCCATGATTGACGACGAAATTGAATTGGAAACACATCACAGTTAACTGTTTATATGCAAATCCATTGGGTTTGATTGAGTGTTTTTGATTTATGGGCGAACGGAGGCCCATGGGAACCATCCTTGTAATGAGAGGTTCCGCATCAGCCTTGGTCCGTCTAGTTACCGCCCTCCCCAGCGCCTGTAATGGTTCGGACTCGACCATGTCGTCGTTTTCCTCTAATCAGATGGATCGGGAGGGAAAAGAAACTCGACATTCCGCTCAACCCATGTATCCACAACTGCAGGAGACGTAGGCGCCAACAGATGTTCTCACGGATGCATCGGGCCGAAGAAGGTCAGAAAATGCGAGTGTGGCAGGCGGCAATTAGAGCGCTTTTAAACTCCAGTTTCTCCGATCCGGCCAGATGCACTTTGCGGCGATAATCGGTGTATTCAACTCAGGGGAAAATTGAGTTTACGACCTTAGCGCAATGAGAAGAAAAAAAAAAGTTCCAGTCGTGCAGCATGGTTATAAGAGCGAACTTTCAAAGAAATATTCGGGCTATTATGTAAAAAGATGATATAGCGAGAAATCATACCACTTATCGTAAAATTTTATAATTTTTTCGTGATTTTAGCTATTTTTACCGATTTTTAACCCTTATAAAGTCAAATTTTACCCACTCTTTTTTGAGAAAAATATTTTTATTACCGCAGATTATTACACAGCGGTTTATTATTTACCTGTATAGATACCCCTTGGAATGACTACTATTACTGAATAACTATGTTAAGAACCAGCATGAGAAAAAAGAGGTTAACTTGACAGATAAATTGTAATATATCGTTGAGAAATCATTACGTTAATCAACATATGTCCGGAGTTACGTGAACACCTAACTTTCTCACGGAACTTGCGTTGGATCAGAGTTTTGCCCTAGAGATGCGTTTTTCGGAAAATGGTTGCGACAACTCCCTAATATCTCGAAACAGCCAGTTCGATTTCATACAGCCATCCTTGATTATAATCAGGTTCTCCCTAGTGATGATATCTGGGCCGGATTTATACCGTTTGATTCACGATCATGTTGGCGAAGCTTTTCGGTGCAAACGAAGGGCTGGACGTACAGTGCTCCGGGTGGTTTCAAAAAATTCTTTATTTCGAGATCATAGTTTTTATTGTCATTGATCATAGTCATTATTGAAAACTAGCTGAATAACCCACGTATTGAACAAGATGAAACTGTTCGGGGTTTTGCTGTAACATTGAAAACGTATGGGCTATAGGGTGCATCACCTTCTTCACCGAGCTGGGTTCCACAATTCCAAATGATAAATAGGCGTTCTGAAAATTTCAACCCCTATTTTGAACCCCTTAGAGATGACTGACAGTAACGTCGAGCTTCGAGGACCAACTAGACCCCGAACGGAACCTATAACCCGAATTTCATCAATTTTGTTTCATGGTAACTAAGAAAAGTGGTCCGTACGGCGTACGGCGGACAGACAGAAATTTTTTTATTGCAGTTTTGGATTCTACATACCTTGAAACGTAAACCATAAAATTTTAAGGGGGGGTAAAAATTTTTTTTTCATGCTCGATTCAAATGGTTCATTATTGAAAATAATAAACCAAAAACTCCTAATATCGGGGGAGTTCAGCAGTTTAACTCATAGAATTAATTTTTAAAATTTATAAAATTGTTGGAACAGTACCCAACTCCTACCACTGCTCCTTCTTAAATGTCCTCATATACCTGGGCAGATTTTTTACATTTAGTGGTCCAGCTTAATAAACTTGTATTCTATGTTGGATTCTGGGGTTGAGTTCTTTTTGAATCGAAGGTGTCACGGGGTAAAACTGCTTGCTGTATCACTTTATTATTCTCATAAGCACTTACGTGGACTGCTCAGGTTCCTTCTCCAAATCTAACCCGAAGCCCTTGGTTTGCTGACCTTATAGTGTATATATCATTAGAATTTCGTCGGAATAATAAATTATTTGGAGGTATTCCTCAGCTGGTTTACTATACATAGGTACCTAAGATACTCCATTGTTAGATCACTTCGAAAAGTGTATAAATCCTTCACACAAACAACATCATTTGTTTGCGTCATTTGACCGTTGCCAGAAAACCACCACCGAGGTGATTTGCTGGCCAACGGTCAAACTTTTTTTTCCCCATCAATTTCCGGCACAGCGAGTGGTAGTTATGGGGTGGGTATGTCAGTGCAGTAGTGGAGAGGGAAAAATTCAACTTTTTTTTCCGTGTCCGTCGTATACGCTTCCTGAAGTAGAAAGAAAAAGAGGAAAGGAAGAAAAAGTATCGCTGTACTGGAGACGGGCAAAGTCGTCGTGAGGGGCCGACCTGAGGGCTGTTGGGATAGGTTTCTTCTGGCTGAGTGACCGCTTTTAGTCGTCGATGGCGGGTAAAAGCTGCCCTGTGTGGTTGGGGGGGCTGAAATTGATTTCAATTCTTACGATATTACTTCGGAGCAAGTTGCACTATCTTGTGCCACCACACCTGGCGTCTTCTTCCCCTTCTCCCGGCTAGAGGATCCTACCGATGTTTCCCGATCCCCAGAGATGATGGGAAACGGGTGTAATGAACGCTAACTGGATAGGGGATGTTGCGGAAACCATTTTCCACAAAGTAAACGATTAGCCACGGCAACGTGTGTCGGAGTGAGGGTAATACCGCGATCGCTACCGCCGAGTAGGTTATCACTATCACCTACCTACGAATTCTTCACTTAGCAGTTACAGATGTGCGATTTTCGGTAACGATTGGCCTAATTGTCCTAACACTTCAGATTTCCTTGGTACAGCGATGGAAAGGACCACTTACTAATCACGATTGCTTCAAACTACGGCCGATTTGATTCAGCTGTTCTCTTATTAGCGAATTACCAAAGAAAATGTAGCTATTTGGCTCGTTCCAAAATTTCAGAGATGCTCCCTGTGAACCGGAAACCCCTCCAATGTCCCTTAATTTTCATAGTAAAAAATTGGTTCTTGCTCAGAAAAATCCGTCTCCGCAAGAGTTATGATGAATTGGTTACCCAGCCCGATCGCTCTGTGCGCAGCGGTCCAAATTTACAAATTTTTGGTTTAAAAAAGAAAAAATCAAAACAAAAAGGATTTCAGCAGCATAGGCATGTGAGGTGTTGCCAATCATGTTTTTTGGGGCGCTGAATCGATTGCAACTGGTTCCAGTCCTATCAGACGCACCCAGCATACCAAATTTACAAAATTGTATTCCGAAACCCAGAAAAATTCATATTTTTTACGTAAGCATGTGAGGTCTCATTTACAATGTTTTTTGGTAGCTTAATAGATTGCGAGTAGTTTCAGCACGTTCAGACTGTATCTGGTGTTCAAAATCACAATTTTTTGGTTCAAAACACCCACAAATTATTTTTTGGCATAATTTTTCTGCACGGCCGCGGCGTGCCATTCTGGTCTCAACGAGCGCCCAGTCAGGTCGTATTGAGTGCTCTGAAAAATGACTATTAATTTAACTGTCAATTTCCCAAACGGTTTCTTTGAAAATTCGCTCCTTAAGCCATGCTGATACTGTTTTCTGGGGCCATACCTCGACCTCTTGAAGTGTACTTCGTATCGCTCTTCGAAATCGTACAGTTTCAGGCAACAACCATTGGATGCTGGAGATTGTGATGTGTACAAATCAGTAGCTGCAGAATTCCTGTTCCGTTTTAATGACCGTTTTTTCCATGGTTGCCAGACTTACTCTTTTCAACGTACTGTACTTTTTTTTGTTACTGTACTTTATAATTAAGACATTCCAGTGCTATGGGCGAGCTACTTTTTTTAATTTTTTTATTATAATAGACCACGGCAAAAAACTTCGAAAAAATCATTTCGAACTAGGTAGGTAGGTTGAAAATTATACCTAAAGCATCCTAATCCAACAGTTTTAATGGATTAAAAGCTATTAAAAAAGGCTCAAAGTCGCGAGAAATAATCTCCTGCTACCTGATATATCAGGTCCATTCGACCAATCAGTTTTTCTTTCCTTACTTAACCCCGTAACTGGGTCGAAATTTTAAAATCATTGACCTCAAATTAGGATTCTGAGCTCTTGAAAACCCCCTGCTAAAAGTGATCAGCTCCAAATTCCAATTGCTTAATTTTCTGCAAAAAATATTTAGAAGGTTTACAAGTCAAAAAATTTCATTCTTTCACTGTTCACTGTAGAGTCAAATAGTAGAGGCAGATGTTTATAATCAAATTTTGCCGCATATCCCCCATATCACCCACTAGTCTACGAGGTACCTATTTCCTATAATAGTTCGATTGTTACCTGTACTCATCCGTCAAGTTCGTAAGAGTAAACTAATATTCCTAAAATATGATGTTTGAGTGTTAACATTTTAATTGTTGTCAGCCTACCACCAGATGTGACACTTTTTTTGTTTTTGTTGGATGTTTATGTTTTGGGCGTAATTTTTCCCCCTGGAAAATCTAGCAACCACTTCTTGCTTTTTTCATCTTTAGGGAAGTGACTCATCTTTTACATTTGAATTTTATCGTTCCGCTCTCGATAAACAAAAGAAATTCCTCAAATTATGAATTAGTAGTAATACAATACTTCAATTATTCAATTCATATCTCTCTCCACCTCAAGGATGAATATGCGGGTTGTGATTTAAATTAAATGAGTATGTTTGAATTATTCAGGTGAATAAAATTTCTTCAAGTGAACACAAGGCAGGAAATTATCCTATTGTGATATATTATGTTCCAATGTTTAGTGTATCAACTAAATAGTTTTAGCATGATTTCATTGAATACCATACAAATACGCAAACAGTGGTCAATTGTCAAAAACGAAAACCTGTTAATCTCTGATAACACAAGTGGACGTCCCCAAACCACGTCCATACAACAACCGTTCTACAAATAACGATACATTAATTACACGGAATTTCCATAGTTAGGTACGGTTGAGGGCGGTTTTTTCCAACCTGACGGTCTCACTCAACCCAGCCCTATATGAAATTTTATCAGCTTTCGATTCATGTTTTTGAGTATTCTGAATCCAGCCCTAGATTAAATTTTGTATATATGTATGTTATAGTACCTATGTATTTATAGGTAACTACTTGTACGTGTTTATGTATCAGTCTAGGAAAATGCGGACGTTGGTCACCAACATGTTCAAAATAACAAATTTTCGTAGATAAAGTGTTAGTAATTAAAGAAGAAAACATAAAGAATTGTCATTTTGGATTACGAAAATTCGTCTTCAAAAGTCGTCGACAATAAATCACCACAGAGCAATTTACATGGCAAAAATTATGTTTGCGCAGAACAATGATCAAACCAGAATAATTTCAACTTGAAATTTTCTAGCTATCCGAATGCGCTGCTCCGTAAAATTATAAAAAACGGAGAAAGGCTGCAATTTATTTAACGGCAAATTATTCTAAGCGAAAAGCAATAATAATGAATTTAGAGCAGTATTATATTGTTCAAAATCCTTGGAATGAATTGAGAGGATCGATAGATGTGCAGGTAGGTACGCAGATAGGTATTTTGAAAATTCACTCATTAGGCGTGCTACGTGACTAGGTATAACGTTGGGGTCATCGTGCCTTGAATAGATGAACCCACAAGTTTCCAAGTGGCCAGTAGGTATTATTTGACCGAATGGAAAACAGGTCATTGGTGCATGATTTCATAATGAGGGCATTATTGCTGTTGTCCAGATAGTCCATGAAGTGAATAGGACAAGAGGTATCGGTGAAAATAAATTGTCGAAAGTTACCTATTAGGTAGGCAGCATACTTTAGTAACTCATCACCCAATAAATTTTCCCTCTGCATGGAATTCATTATTAGGTTTTCGATAAGAAATTGTTTAAAAATATTGGTAGGTAAGCTTCCTTAGAAGTCTTACAAAGTCAGAGCGAGCGCTGACGGTGTAAGGCGAAGGAGGGCGTCATTTCCAGAACGTCGTAGCTCGAAGACTTTCAGTAGAAGGGTATGGTTTCTTCAACTTTTTAAATTGATCTTGAACTAAAAAGAATTTTTTGAGACCACCCGGAGCATTGTACGTCCAGCCGTTCGTTTGCACCGTAAAGCTTCGTCAGCATAATCGTGAACGAAAATTTATAAATCCGGACCAGATATCATTGCTAGGCTATCACTGATTATAATGACGCATGGCTGTATGAAATCGAGTTGGTTGTTCTGTGATATTATTTCATTTGACAAATGAGGCTGTTTTTGATTTTGTTGATTGGTACTTTTGTAACTTGAACAAACATGCTTCATGAATAACAACAAATAATGTTATTAATGATTGAATTATCGAGTCCCGCGCATTTTTGTGAAATTAGTTTCCCGGTCGGCTCCAGTACTGGATTTAGGGCTTTCCTGGGGGGAGCACGAGGGCCCCCCAAACGTATTGGTCACTGAAAACAGTATCTACGCAGAAGGTGCATCTGTACAGGTAAATAATAAACCGTTGTATAATAATTTGCAGCGTTTTTCTTTCTAAATTAGATTTATAAATACTTATAATTTATATTGATTCTTAAAGTCTGCAAATGAAAATGCTTTATTGAAAAATGGTCCGAAGGCCGTAGCAGACCTCTCTTGCCAGTACAACGGGCTTCGGCCTGTTAACTGGCAATGTTGTTGTACTCTATGCCATTGCTGTATTGCACGAGTGCTGTATTGTACATGTTCTTAACATTAAATGCCATTCTGTTATATTCTCACAGATTCAGTTAAAATATTAAATTGGGCAGCTCTACTTACACCCCGCTGAGAACGTTTTTGGGGAAGGCGGAGAAACCTATCGCTTTAAATCGATGTATTGATCAACCAATCCCCCCCCCCCCCTCTCCAACGGTCTCAGCCTGTGAGAAAATTGTGATTGCGAGGAAGGGGTGGCAAAGAAATTAATATAAAGAAAAGGGTTACCCGAAGGGCGAAGGTATTGTAGTCTGCAGGGAAGGGGTTTTGTGAGGAGAACCTAATAACCATCGGAGGGCGAACAAAGGGTGGAGCAAGTCTTCGATCAAATGTCCAGGAGAGGCCACGTTTCATAATAATGGGCAAACAACCTGGGCCTCACCTAGATGCCTCCTTCCGGGAAGGTCCGCCAGGGCGATGTAACCCTCCTCACTCCTTTCACATCGCCTCCTTAATGGCACCCCCCTCCCACCACCACTGACTATTCCTTTTGCTATTGATAAAGTTAAATCGACCTCTAACTCGATAGCGATTTACCTTTTATCCTTTGCGTTAGTGGAAGGGGGGTTTTGCGGTTTAGGATAGAAAAGCCCACCTCTAATCTCTTATGCAGAAATCCCCGAGCCGTTTGGGCTTTTAAAAGGGACAACAACAACCCCCCCCCCCCCCCCCTTCCATCCCACAAATCAACCCTAACTTTCTTTATCCCAGATCCCATAACATCGGAATCTCTTTCTCTTCTGATCCTTCTTACTTCCACCTTCCGAATTACGGTCTATAAAGGCTGTTGCAAAGCATCATTACACTGATAATCCAGGTAATGAATTTCCAATTCCCTTACATCCCTACAGAGAATTGAGCTCAAAATTTCCTCAAAAGGTCAGTGTAGGTGAAAGTAGGTTGTTAAAACGTTTTTATTTGTATAGTATCCATAAGTTGCATTCATCCATCCATGGATAATTGGCGTACTTTCTGAATCGTTCATTCAGAAAATAACACCAGTGGAAAGATATTGTCATTTTATCCTGCATTCATTGTGTTTGCGAACGCGCTGACGGAAGTTAAGGTCATGTTGATGGAATTCATGTGGGACCATCCGACACCTAGCCCCGACCTACCCTCCAAATCTCAGCGCATTACGACAGTTTCTATGGTAGTTATGGGCTCCGCTAGGATTTCAAGTTTGCGCGTGCGCAGACGAAAGTTACTGTACTTTACCAGTGACTTTCTAGGGTAATTGTGGCGCATGCGCTGTGGATAGTTGCTGTACATTTTCAGTGACATGCTGTGGGACCATCTGTGCTCCAACCCGCGCCTACCCTCCAAATTTCAACTCACTGCGACAATTTTTTTTGGGTAGTTATGGACCTTAGAAGGAATTTTGGCAAACATTTCGTGATTGCACATGCGCATCCGAATGTTACCGGCCGATTTTGGTGAAATCGATATGGGACCGTCAAGGTACCGTTCTGCATCTACCCTCCAACTTTCAGCACTTTTCGACAATTTCTGGAGTATTTACAAGGATTTCACTTTTGCGCATGCGCAGGCGAAAATTACAGTACTTTTTAAATGAATTTGGGGTTAAAATTTTTATTTTCATGCTCGATTCATTGTTGAAAATTTTTATTATTTTATTATTTTTTATTATTTATTGAAAATAATAAACCGAAAATTATACTCGATGGTGACTTGGTTGATGCGAGTGGCCCTGATGATCCCAAAATCTCTTCCCGGTTAAGTCGATTTCTGGCGGCTATCCACGAGGCCGGGACAGCGTGAGGGAAGGCGGCAGCTGATGGCCGGGCGATTCCTCATCCAACAGCTTAGCACAGCAGGACTCGACGACTGACCTTGATGGCACACTCGCTGGACTTTCATTTTTCTAATTTCTTTGCTAATCAGTGTACGAACCCTTATGCTAAATTGGGGTGTTACCGTTCACAAATCCGTACTACGCTCAAACTCCACGAGCGAATGGTCGCAATGAGCATTTTTGGATAGCAGGAGCGCGTTAAGCCCTGGAAGGTTCCTAATGAATTCTATCCAACTCGCACAGTTTTTGAGTTACACATGCGCAACCGCGAGGCGCGCGGCATAACTCCGGTTCGGAACGAATTATGATAGAACTGGGGTTCACCCCATTCACTGGGGTTTTCACATAATTATGTACCTACTTATAATTGAACTTCTGTAACTGTCAGAAACTACCGAGGTAGGTACTTAGTCATTTTAATCATCATTAGTCATTTTAATCATCACTGTTGATGAGCATTATTTCCGGACATTAAAGAATAATTTCCACACCGTGAGCTGATGTTTCCGCATTGGTAATTTTTGTTTGTTTAATATGTCTACTGTTACAAAGCTGCATAAACATCTAGTAACTTATCTTTTCATACTCGTATAAAATTCATATATGGTATAACTTTTGTGGACTATAGTCACACTTATATTATATCCGCTAGCACACTAATGATTCACTTTGACACACTGGTGCGAGCAGTGGCAATGTCCAACGGTCTGGTCCTCTTCAGCCGTCGTATGACTCCGCTGTTATCTAGAAGGCTCAATACTTCGATGTTGTGAGTTTATGGCGTCCGATTCGTGCTCCACAGCGTGTTTTTTTTTAATTTATTTATTTTCATTGTTTTAATTTTTTAAATCTTTTTAAATAACATCATTCACCTTATTTATTGCAAGGTCTTGGTGAAGATAATTTATGTTCGTACATACCAGGGTGCATCCACTAGGCTCCTCAGAATTTGGTTCTGTATTGTCTGGATTATTTTTATGTAGCTTTCTTGGTGCAGCCCCAAAATTGGCAGCCATAGGTCCAATCTGGCTTAATCACTTGCTGAAAAAGTAGCGCTTTATTGTGAATTGGGAGTTGAGATTGCCTTCCAAGTACCCAATACATTTTCCTGAACTTAACGTAGATTTCAATTTTTTCGTTTCAACGTGCCATTTTTGGCATTGGCAATCAGGACATAATATAATTCTATTGACTGAGCAACAGAGCACATTTCTAATTACTGCAACTGTAATTATTACCACCGTCACCATCGACGCCTGATAATCACGTACGGAAACTAACTGAAAGTAATAACGAGGAATTTCAAGTTGAAAATGCCATAGGATCTTCTCCTTATCTCCTCCGCGGAGAAAAGTGCTGAATAATATGAGGAGACGGTTGTTTTTCTTTCAGTCACTTCTTCAGAGAGATTATCATGAAAATGGATGAGGGTTGCTGGAGGTTGCAACATTGTAATGAAGTGTATTGCTGTCTTATAATCTTGGGGCTTAATATTTTCTTTCCTCCAAAACTTTATTCTCTGGGTAAGAAAAGAAGCTTTAATTTGCCGTTCTCTCTTTTATTCGCATTAGCATCATCCCTCCTTTATTCCTGTTCTACCCATTCCGACGTCAATGACCCCCTCTCCGACCCGCCCACGTCTGTTCCTCGAACAAATGGAAAAGAAGAAAAACCCTCCTTTCTGAGCCCATAAGTCAAAATTACCCCTTCTTTGGTTCCTTTTCGCTTGAAAAATGTGGCTTTTCCATAAATCATCTCTGAGATGACCCCGGGAGGAGTTCGTTTGCATAATGATGATAGCGAATCGGATTTATATCAATTTCCGATCTCGGCGAGGTAAATAGAAGCTACGCCGTGAAAACAGGTGTTAGCATTGTAAGTAGGAACGAAGCTCCCGGAGCGGAACTCACCCACCCTCAGCAGTCTATCATTCAACGCGTAAAATTTACCTACCTACCTACATTCCTAATGTACATCGATCTTTTCAAATACCCACTTTCCAGGGACTACAACATCATAATAAAATTGATGCTGGAGTTTTGCCAGAAATACATCCTTGAAATTGCTTCTTATACCACGTAAGAGAGGGAAAGGCTATTGTGCAAACTCGGATTAAAGCAATGCCTCAATCCTATTGGAGGAGAGAATATCATGAAATTGACTAGATACCATTATAAACGAAATTCTGGTGTTGGATATAAAGTTTTAGTCAGTCAGAAGGCATTTACGAGTCTTCCCAAGTAAATACCCAAAATCGCTGGCTCCGGTCTATAGTCTACATTGTATTATGTATTGTGACTGATGGTGCGTACCTTGCATTAAAAGAAAAAGTTAGTAAAAATGTTTATTGTACTTCGGCGGAACAGCATTTAAATAGTGCGTCATTTACAATTATAGATTTACAATAATATCAGTAAAGGTAAGAATTAAAAAAAGGGATGAAGTGCAATTCGGTGGAAAACTAAAGATGTTATCTTCCATACCCGAGGTTACGTTTTTCACATCAAAAAAGGTGAAACCCTACAAATGCTGTTAACTTTTAATCATTTCATTATAGCGGAATTAAATAACAAAACCCCGCTTTTGAGGTAAATAAATAAAGAAATAAAGAAATAAATAAAACACATCGTTCCAAGTGACTTAATAAATACCAAGAATTTTAACCCGATTCTTCACACTAAACACAATCAGAAATATTATTAGAAAAGCTGGGATTCATAAAAACTTAAATTTGTCCCACAGTTTGTTTTCGAAATTGATCATGTTTGAACCTATTCTTTCGTCTGCCATTAAAAAATAATTTTGGCGAATTTTCAAATTTTTCACCTCGTAGCCAAGGTCAAATGACATTTTTATCGTCTGGAATGACGAATTAAGGGTATTAAGAGTACTTCGAAACGGAAAAGAATCAGGAAGTTTTTCAAAATTCATGTAGGTACCTAATAAAAATGTTGGGTACATTGCAATAGCGCATTTTCTCCAAAAGTTCGCTAAAAATATAGTGGATGATCGAATTAGAAAGCCCGATTGTATTGCCAAGTTCAGTTCTAAACTGCAGTAATTAATCTCATATATAAAAAATCTAAGAGTGTTGTCGTGAGTCCCTCCCGGGAACACTCCACTAGTAACTTTAAGCTCTCACCAACATTCTAATGCCAAACTTAGTTTCCGTCAATAAACAACTGAGTGGGGAGACAAGCCACAGAACCCAGGGACACAACCTGGGGCCCCACCACCAACTCCCAACAGGGAGTTGGAGGGAGAGGCCTCCAGTTCCTATAAAACCCTGGATCCTGGGGCTTTAGCTTCATTCGACACTTCCTCTAACTAGCTCTCTCTCTTCTCTCCTCTACCTTGCTCCTCCTCCCAGATGATCGGTGGATATCCGCCGCCTGGGCAAAACCTTCTCCTCTAAAAGATTCTAGATGATCGGTGGATTACCGCCGCCTAGACAGCATCTCCTCTCTCTCAAAAGATCCTAGATGTCGGTGGACTACCGCCGCCTGGGCAAATTCTCACACTCACCTCCATCTCTCCCTAAAAGAACCTAGATGTCGGTGGATTACCGCCGCCTGGGCAAATTCCAACACTCACCTCCATCTCCCCTTAAAAGATCGTAGATGTCGGTGGATATCCGCCGCATGCGCATTTTCTCACGCCACCGTGATGAACCAATTTTAAATTCATCACAGTGGTGAACCCGACGTTCACCCAACCTTCTTTTCCTTCCCACCTAATGTGTCAACCCCAGTCAAGTACAGTTCGGTGTCCCCATTTTTAATTTCAAATTCGGTCAGTAGTCAGTTTAAATTTCGCAATTTTCGCCCACACTCCCTCAACCGCTCGGAGATCGCAACCTCTCACACCTCCACTCAGCCACACACATCTCCGCTCCCGATTTTTGCGAATTTTGAATTTGAACTTTAAACTTTGAGTTTTCAAATTTCAGACCTCAGCTATGGACCCGAACTCGCCGTCACCCCCGCTCCTCCGACCAGCCACGCTGCAACCGCCCGCCGCTCCGACAACAGACGCAACGGCTGCGCTCGAGAACCCGTTCACCACCCTCTCACCGCCTGGCTCCACCGCATCGACCTCCGCCGCCGCCGCCGACGTCATGACGGCCTCTGCGTCGTTTCCCCTGTCACTTCCCCCGTTCTATTCTCACGATCCCGCTCTATGGTTTTTTCAGGTAGACGCTGCGTTTTCGGCCGCCAACATCCGCAGTCAGAAAACCCGCTACTCACGGATCATATCCCTACTGCCTTACGACATCCTCCTTCAAACGTCGGACATCTCCCCCGACGCCGCCGCTGCGTACGACGACCTCCGCGGCCGCCTCATAACCCTCTACCAACCGTCAAAAATCGCACGAGTCGCCGCACTCTCACAACCACAGCACCTCGGCGACCTCAAACCCTCCCACCTCTACCGCCGTCTGCGTCACCAAGTGCAGGGGATAATGACGGCCGACATCGCGCGGACCTTCTGGCTGCGCGCTCTCCCCCACCCCATACAGATGGCGCTCGCCAGCCACCTAGACGGCCCGGATGAACCCCTGCTTCGCCTCGCCGACACTGTCCACGACCTCGCCGCAGCCGCCAGCGTCAGCGAGGTCCACACACCCCGCACCTCAACACCGCATCGAGACCGCACAACGTCACGGGAACGCAGCTGGCCCCCCTCCCGCGACAGGCACCGACCCCTCTCCATCGAGCGCCGCCGAACCCCCTCCACCGACCGCCGGCGCCAGCGTTCACCCGAGCGCCGCCCCACCCCTCCTCGGGAACAACGGAAGGGAACATCGCCGGCCGCTGCGGCCCCCTCCACCACACCACGCCCCTCCAAGACGGCGTACCTCCCCGCCGACCCCCCCCCACAGGTGTTTCTACCACGTCAACTTCGGTGGGGAGGCCCGCAAATGCCTTCCCCTCCGGGCAGGGAAACGCGGACGCCCGCCGGTAAATCCGGCGGGCCCCCCTCCTCGCCAACACGGGGGGGACCCCCACCAACCCCCCCCCGGCACGAATTCACACCACCACAAAACACTACCCCTCCTACGCCGCCGCCACGGCCGCCAACCTTCCAACCACGCCTAGCTGCGCGGCCAAGCCCCTCACCACACCACCACCCGTTCCCCCACCCCAGAACGGGCCCTCCCCATCCCACACCAGGGCCGCCAACCGCCAAACGCGCCTGACGGCGCCGCCAAGCCCCTCGCCCTACCGACTACCGTTCCCCCACCCCGGAACGGCCCCTCCACCTCTGCCACCAGGGCCACCAACCTGCCGGCCGCGCCTCACGGCGCCGCCAAACCCCTCTCCCCAACAACTACCACTCCCCCACCAAGGAACAGCCCCTCCACGACCGCCACCAGGTCCTCCAACCTTCCGGCCGCACCTCGCGACGCCGCTACCTCACCTCGAGAAAACACCCCCACCGTTCCCCCACCCCGGAACGGGAAAATATCAAACCACGTCTCTTTCGCAGAGGACAAACCACCACCCCTCAACTCCGACACCCCTGCTCCCGGCCAGACACAGCCTCCGCAATTTTGCCTCACTCCGCTCCCACCCACCAACGCCTATTCTTAAAATGCGGCAAGACCAGCATCCCATTCCTAATAGACACAGTGGCGGCGCTCTCCATCTTCCCAAATTCGAATCTACGTCGTCAGGCGCGCTGTTACCGCCAAACCCTCTACGCCGCCAACGATACCACCATCCCCTCGTACGGGACGTACCGCTCGTCCATATACATGAGCGGACTCGCGTACGAGTGGGACTTACCGTGGCGGACGTAGAGAAGGCGATCCTGGGGGCCGATTTTCTAGCATATTTCGGCCTCCAGGTCGACGTAAAAAACGCGCGCCTGATAGACCCCGCCACCAGCAAACCAATCCCCGGTTTCATACACACAATCGACCGCCCACCAACCACAATATCAACCCCAGCGCCGCCCCTCAGCACATATTTCCACGATACAGCACTTTATAGAAACCACCGGACCCCCAATTTCCGCCAAAGCCCGACGCCTCCACCCCTTGCAACTCTCCCAGGCCCGGCGACACTTCAACAAACTGATCGCGGACGGAATTATCCGCCCCTCGAAATCCCCTTGGGCTTCCCCACTTCACATAGTACAGAAGCCCAATGGGGATATCCGCCCCTGCGGCGACTACCGCCGCTTGAATTCCAAAACTACACCCGATCTGTATAATGTCCCCCACCTTCGAGATTTTTCCTCCCACCTACACGACACAACCATATTTTCCACCCTCGACATATCTAGAGCCTTCCACCATATAAACATACACCCCCCCGATATACCAAAAACCGCTATTATAACACCCTTCGGCCTGTTTGAGTATGTCAAGATGGGTTTCGGCCTCAGAAACGCAGCCCAGACATGGCAACGTTATATGGATAACATCCTGCGGGGCCTACCGTTTGTGTTCTGTTTCCTGGATGACATCCTGATCGCCTCCCGAAACCCACAGGAACACCTAGCACACCTCAAACAGATCCTGGACATCTTCTCTGCCGAAGGACTACAAATCAACACAGAAAAATGCGTCCTCGCCCAACCCTCCGTCCGCTGCCTCGGCCACCAAGTCTCCTCCGACGGAATCAAGCCCCTCCCGGATAAAGTCCATGCTATCACGGATTTCCCCCAGCCCCGCACCGTAACGGAACTCCGCCGTTTCCTGGGTATGTTGAACTTTTATCGTAGACACATCAAACACGCAGCACAACACCAACAACCACTCATACACGCCATCCCCCAACCCGCCAAGAAAAACGACAACCGCCCCATACCCTGGACCCCCGACCTTACAACCGCCTTCCACATTTGTAAAAAGGACCTAGTAGACGCCGCTCTATTAGCCCATCCCGACCCCCACGCTCCCCTCTCCATCACAACCGATGCGTCCGACTGGGCCATCGGGGCAGTGCTCCACCAGCACACCGGGGCTACCCCCCAACCCCTCGGTTTCTTTTCTAAAACTCTGTCCCCAACCCAATAAAATTACTCAACCTTCGACAGAGAACTCCTCGCCATCCACGAAGCCATCAAACACTTTCGTGACTTCGTGGAGGGCAGGCAGTTCTCTGTCATAACAGATCATAAGCCCCTAACACACGCTCTCCTCCAAAACCGCAAATCCGCCTCCCCGCGTCGCCTCCGGCAGCTCGAATTTATCGGACAATTCACGTCCGATATTCGCTACCTGCCGGGGGCCGACAACTGCGTGGCGGACGCGCTATCCCGCCCCACCCCCGCGCCGGTGGAGGAGCTACTGCCCTTCCCCTCCCCGCAAATCCTAAAATCCAAACAAATTCCACATTCCGACCCCGCCCTCTCCAATCTCATTTCCGCCTCGAAATTGGAACAGCTGCCGCCCCTCGATCTCTGGTGCGACGTGACGGCCGACACACCGCGCCCTTACGTCCCACCGGAGCTGAGGCGGCAGTTGTTCCTCCACTACCACTCCCTCCACCATCCCGGCATCCGGGCGAGCCGAGATCTTATCAAGACGCGGTACTTCTGGCCCCACATGAACAC
Source organism: Leptopterna dolabrata (assembly GCA_954871275.1). NCBI lineage: Eukaryota > Metazoa > Arthropoda > Insecta > Hemiptera > Miridae > Leptopterna > Leptopterna dolabrata. The sequence goes on along the minus strand of OX940977.1, from coordinate 13,680,900 downwards.
AGATATTCGTACCTGGGTTCTTGGGTGCCAGAAGTGCCAGCAGTTTAAGGTCTCGGCTCACCCCCATGTACCTCCTCAACCCATTCCCGACGCCTTCCCGTGGGAACACGTGCACCTAGATCTGGTCGGCCCTCTTCCCCCCTCCGAGGGGAAGAGGTACTGCCTCACCATGATCGACCGTGCAACCAACTGGGTTGAGTGCATTCCACTCGCCCACATTACCGCGGACGCCGTCACCGCGGCCTTCCTAACTCAATGGATCAGCCGCTACGGTTGTCCGCGGACACTCACGGTCGATCAGGGGAGGCAGTTTGAATCAGCCCACTTTTCCGACCTGCTCCGTTCCCTCGGGATTCAAAAAATCTGCACCACTCCCTATCACCCCCAATCCAACGGGAAAATAGAGCGGTGGCACTCGGTCCTTAAGCAAGCCATTTCAACATCAGCCACATCCCCCTCCTGGACCAAAACCCTCCCATACGTCCTACTAAGCCTCCGTACTTCCGCCACACAAGTCCTGCACAACACGCTTTCAAAGACCCCCTCCGTTTACCAGCCGACATTTTCACTCCACACAACCCACCGTCAATTAACAGGGAACCGCTACACACTTCAACACCGACAAACGACACCACTTACCCAAAAAGGTTTTACACCGCCACTCACATGTACTTGAAAGAGCCCGGCATGCATAAAACTTTCCAACCCCTTTATGCCGGGCCCTTTCAAGTCATCCGCTCAACACCAACCACCGCGACCCTGTTAATTGACGGGAAACCCCACACAGTCCCGTTAGCCAGGTGTAAGCCCGCTCCTGTGCTTCCTCAACCACCAAACCCTATCAGTCTCCCGCCGTCCGTTCGCAATGTCGCACCTCTCCCCGATGCACCTGTCACCTCCGTCGCCGTTTCCGGATTTCGATTCGGATCCGGAAATGGCGGCCATACTCCGGGACGTTTTCGTCCCGGACCCGCTATCCCCCCTACCCCGCTCGCCCGGGCCCCCATCACCGCTTCTGTTCTTCCCGCGAAGGATCACCGGGTTACCTGCCGGCCCCGGCGGTGGAAGTACCCCCAGTGGCAAATTCTGCGCGAATTTCGCACAGCGCAAGCCACTGGGGTACACCCCCCATACACCCCCACCGACCCCTTAATGTCCTCCATCCTCCACGAGTTCCGCCTCGCGGAACTCATGCCCCCCCCACCCCCAACATATTCCCCCCCCCAACATCAGCAACCCCCAACAACCTCAACCATTCAACCCCCCCAAAATAGAATTTTCCCCACCACCCCCCAAAATCATCAGACCCCAACCACAACCTACCCCCCCAACACCGCCGGGGATGTCCGCAATAGCCCCCGCCGGGACAAAACGGCCCGGGCGGCGAAACGGACGGAGGGAGCGTCCCCGCATTCCCCGCGTCCCGGCGGACCAATAGCCCCGCCCCGCCCCGAGCAATCACGGCGGGGCCTTGAGACGGCGGAGCAGTGCTTGTGTCTAATTCATCCACACGCACTGTACCGCCCCTCACAGCCCCGCCGCGGCCGCCCCATCACCGCCACCACACACGGGGACAGCAGGGGCGCACCGGCGAGGCGGAAGGCCCTCCCGGTAGGTCCATCATTCTTCCTATCAGGGGTCCTTCCGCATCACCGAGGCGCCCCCACACTTCACCTAAACCACACCTACACCCATCCACACACCACATCCTATCCACACCCAGGGAACGGCGGACTTCCGCGCTCCCCAGATTGTATCACCAACCCATAACCATATGCTCCTATGAATGATATTGTAAATAGTTAATATTGATACACACCCCATTTTACATACCAACCCCCATTGTCAATACTCCATCCACCTAGCATTAAGTCACTTATAAATTGTACATAACACCTCATCCAGCCCCACCATTGTAAATATTCCATCCCCTAGCTTTAAGCCCACATGTACATAACACCTCATCCAGCCCCACCATCGTAAATATTCCATCCCCTAGCTTTAAGTCCAATGCCTTCAGCCTCACTACTGTTTGCCATGGCCCTCAGCCTTTGAAACCTTTGGCCTTCAGCCCCTCGTACGTTTGCCCTAGCCCTCAGCTCCTGTAATCTTGCGCCCTCAGCACCCAACCCTCGATTCCCTTAGTACCTTGGCCTTCAGCCCTACTTATGTTTGCCTTGGCCCTCAGCCCCTGTCAACTTGCGCCTTCAGCTCCACGAATCTTGGTTCGAACTGGGGGGACCTCTGTCGTGAGTCCCTCCCGGGAACACTCCACTAGTAACTTTAAGCTCTCACCAACATTCTAATGCCAAACTTAGTTTCCGTCAATAAACAACTGAGTGGGGAGACAAGCCACAGAACCCAGGGACACAACCTGGGGCCCCACCACCAACTCCCAACAGGGAGTTGGAGGGAGAGGCCTCCAGTTCCTATAAAACCCTAGATCCTGGGGCTTTAGCTTCATTCGACACTTCCTCTAACTAGCTCTCTCTCTTCTCTCCTCTACCTTGCTCCTCCTCCCAGATGATCGGTGGATATCCGCCGCCTGGGCAAAACCTTCTCCTCTAAAAGATTCTAGATGATCGGTGGATTACCGCCGCCTAGACAACATCTCCTCTCTCTCAAAAGATCCTAGATGTCGGTGGACTACCGCCGCCTGGGCAAATTCTCACACTCACCTCCATCTCTCCCTAAAAGAACCTAGATGTCGGTGGATTACCGCCGCCTGGGCAAATTCCAACACTCACCTCCATCTCCCCTTAAAAGATCGTAGATGTCGGTGGATATCCGCCGCCTGCGCATTTTCTCACGCCACCGTGATGAACCAATTTTAAATTCATCACAAGTGTTTTCGTATGTTACCTAAAAAGTTTAAACCCGCTGCCCGATTTCAATGAGGCGTGTCTCAACGTGATCAGCGAGTTCTTGAAATGGACATAGGGGATGGTAGAATCACCGACACGTCCTCTTTCGACGTGAACGTGGATTTCCTTCGCGACCCGAATGTTTGGTTTGATCGGTGTATTCATCTGTATGGTTAATTTCATTTAATTAAGTGAAGTTCATAAAGGATTTAACCTTTTTCTTGCATTTTAAAAATATATGCTTATAAAGCCTATTAACTATTAGATATTTTTATCTCAGAATTTATATAATATTGGGTTAACAATAAATTATAAAAGATACGTTATTTTTAGGATTTGGCCAGCGAAGATGCAAGGCTCTTCTGCTGGTCGAGCCCCAATTCAGGTTAGTATTAATAAATTAATTGTTAGTCCTCAAAAGATGAATTTGAATGGACCATTTTTGACGCCGGACGCATTGAAGAATACTCTCGTCCGGGCGAATGCTATTCCCATATAATTCGTTTGCAACATGAATTTTTCCAAATACGACTCCTTCATCGTAAGCTCGGTGGTCCTTCACGACGGCAGGCTGTTCCCATTTCGCTGCAACTGAGGGCGTGACGTATGCGGCATACATTATGGAAGCGGTTTCGGACGAAAAAGGGTTTGATGGAAAGAGATTTTCTCGCTGATTCCGACAACACCAAAACGATTTCTGTGCGATAAACCCTTAAAGGGAATGTATGGAATGTTGCTCGTTCGGTGGGTGAAACTAAATACTGGCACTCGGAGTCTCGGAGTTCTGCCTGCACCGTGCACGGGTAATCCCGCTAGGTAAGATCCAGTAAGTATACGGCAAGTTATTTAATATTGTAGATAGTTTTACCCAAGTCCCTTAATTTCGGTAAACAATTCGTTCTTGCGCCGAAAAATCCGTCTCCGATAGAGTAATTTTATTTGATCAGTTCGTTACCCAGCCCGATCGCACTGTGCGCAGGAGCCCAAATTTACAAACTTTTGGTCCAAAAAAAGTGTTGGGCCGATGACCATTAAGTTCGCAATTTCCCAAACGGTTTCTTTGAAAATTCGCTCCTTAAACCATGCTGCACGACTGGTAATTTTAATGTGCAGTTGCATAATTTTAGGACAATTTTAAGTATATGCGTGCCGATTACATCTTCCAAGTAAGTCTTGAATTGTTCAACATCTCCCACCAGCACATTCCAACCCAACCTCATCGTGGGGAAAATTCTTCTGTTGGTACCTCACTTGACATACTTGTAATCGTACATTAAATAGTTCGGAAAGAACAAAGATTCTGAACAGAAAGCGAAATAATGATGATGAAGACGACACATGTAAAGAGTAGGTGTTTAACACGGGAATACAAACGGCAAACAGATTTAGCAGAGTGGCAGTTTTTCCTGAGTTGGATGATGAAATTTAGTCCACCTAACTTCACTCGTGTAAATTTCTTTCCATTTAGCTCGAACTGCCGTGAGTCGGTTCGAATTACAGTGATATCCCATCAAGCGGTAAATCCATCCCGTTTCCCGCTCCGTCCCCTCAAAGCTCTGACAGGCCATCAGAGTCATAATTATCGTCAGCTTCGCGACGGAGAAGCTGGTAAAGGTATTGAATTCATAACCAGCAAACGGACTGCGAAAGCGATCTAATTTCTGTCGCATGGGCAGGACGGGTGGCGGGTGGTCTGACGTTATTCACGAGGGGGTAAGGCGGATTTCTAATTCAACTCCTCTACCTTCCGAGGATCACACCGAATATTCTGAGTGTTGTTTAATGTATCGCACAAGAACGACGAGAAGGTTCACGATGATCGATATAATAAGCCTGCTGTGACTACGGGTGACGCAGGATCTTCGAGTGATGGGGGTCGTGATCGGCTGTCCTCCGAATCACAAGAAATTAATATAATATTTGACCATTTCGCACAGTGCTGCCCATACCCGTTACCTGTGGGTGGGGCGAGGAGCTTCTGGGATTTGAACGGACGGCTTTTAGTGTCCCCATCTGAACCCAGCCACACAGCGCCCAAGGCACGGGAATCGTTAATAACTAGGGACCTGATTCGTAGGTTTTAGCCGATTTTGTTTCATTATTTGCAATGGAAAAAAATTCAAAAATGTTTTTTTTAACCCCCCTCAAAATTTGATGGTTTCCGTATCAAGGTATGTAGAATCCGAAAATGAAATAAAAGCGCAGCAAATTATTGCACTAAGGTCTATAATTTACCTATATAGATGCCCCTTCTGCGTAGATCGCTGTTTTCTGTGGTCAATACCCCTAGAGCTCCCCCCAGGAAAGCCCTAAATGGAGTACCTACTGGAACCGGCCCCGGAATTAAAGTATCATGTACAAATGCGCGGGAATTATTTGTAGTTATTCGTAAAGCATAATAGGGCAAATAATAAACCGCTGTGTAATAATTTATCTGTAAAGGTTCCCCTTCTACGTAGATAGTATACTAAACCGTTATGTAATAATTTACCCAATAATACTTCAACGTTTGTTGAAGTACCAAAAGTACCTATCAACAAAATCCAATAGATCCATAATTTTTCAAATGAAATAATGTCATAGAACAACCAGCTCGACTTCATACAGCCATCCGTGATTATAATCAGGTGCTCCCTAGTAATGATATCTGGGACGGATTTATACCGTTTGATTCACGATCATGTTGACGAAGCTTTTCGTTGCAAACGAAAGGCTGGTCGTACAATGCTCCGGATACAAAAATTCTTTAGTTTGAGATCAATTTAAAAACATAAAAATATACCCTTCTGTTGAAAGTTTTCTAGCTACGGAATTCTGGAGATTTCAACCTCTATTTTTCACCCCTTAGAGATGACTGACTAAAGCCGAGCTTCGCGGACCAAGTAGACCCCAAGTGGGGCCTACAAACCAAATTTAATGAATTTTGGTTCATGGTAACTACGAAAAGTGCGAAGTATGGTTTACGTTGGACGGACAGAATTTTGGTTTATTATTTTCAATAATGAACCATTGGAATCGAGCATGAAAAAAAAATTCTTACCCCCCCTCAAAATTTGATGGTTTACGTTTCAAGGTATGTAGAATCCAAAACTGGAATAAAGATATTTCTGTCTGTCCGCCGTACGCCGTACGCCGTACGGGCCACTTTTCTTAGTTACCATGAAAAAAAATTGATGAAATTCGGGTTATAGGTTCCGTTCGGCGTCTAGTTGGTCCTCGAAGCTCGACGTTACTGTGAGTCATCTCTAAGGGGTTCAAAATAGGGGTTGACATTTTCAAAACGCCTATACCATTTTTTTACGTAAATATTTTTACGGTTTTAAATAGTTCTTGAACTTGCGAGTTTTTTAAGACCATCCGGAGCATCGTACGTCCAGCCGTTCGTTCACAGTAAGGCCCCGAAGTTTGCACCGACAGGCATTTTCGACTCCAGTGTGAATGAAATTGTATACAATCCAAACCAAATCTCGTAACCAGAGACGCGCCCACAATAGGAATTTGTGAATACGGCCAATCATTGGTAGGGATCACCTGATTATATTGGCGGAGTATGAAGTCGAGTTGGTTGTTCTGTGATATTATTTAATTTGAAAAATGATGGCTCTATTGGAGTTTGTTGGTAGGTAGTGAAACTTGAACAAACGTTGAAGTATTATTGATGGGTAAATTATTACTACGGTAAATCATTACTCAACGGTAAATTATTACACAACGGTTCATTATACCATCTACGTAGAAGGGGCTGGAGTTTGTTGGTAGGTACTTTTGCAACTTTTTTCACTCCTCATCAACAATTTCTTTTCAGAACTTCATTATGTGTGTTTCTTTTTGTTAGGTACTGTTTGTCATCGGCAGAATTATTTTAGCAACATTTAACTCGTGATTTAGGTAGGTACCTAGTAACGAGTACGGGGTTAGGTACTAACCTACGGAGGGTCTGCGATCTACATAATATGTGTAGAATAGTACATATCATATTATATAGACGGGTTATCTATACATAGAGCTGTGATCTGTAACAGAAGGGTATTCTATACAAAATAATAAACCGTTGTGCAGGGATTTGCAGCGTTTTTTAATTCATTTTCGGATTCTACTTACCTTGAAGAGGAAACTGTCAAATTTTGATATGGGAGGGGGGGGGGGGTAAACATTTCATTCTCGATTCTTAAGGTTCATTATTGAAAATAATAAACCAATATATTGTAGTCTACTGTAACCAATAGCATTAAATTAATAGTATTATCTTTCTTTTATCTACTTTTCAGTAATAATTATGATAGTTCTTGAATTTTAATTTTAGTGTTGCTCTTCTAAAATAGCCTACTCTGTACTTCTAAAAACATAATTTGATGGTTTTTGGTTTATTGTTTTCAATAAAGAACCTTTACAATCGAGCATGGGAAAAATTTAACCCCCTCGCCCCCTGAAAATCTGATGGTTCCGAAATTGGAATTTGGTGGAATCCGAAAATGGAGTAGTAAACATTTCTGTTCTTGCGCCGTACGGGGTGCACTTCCCTTAGTTACCATGAACCAAAATTAATGAAATTTGGTTTTTAGGTCCCATTTGAAGCTTGCTTGGTCGGCGAAGCTCGGCGTTACTGTCAGTCAACTCTAAGGGGTTAAAAATAGAAATATAAATTTTCAGGACGGCGTAGCTCGAGAACTTTTAATAGAAGATTTTTTAAATTTCTAAATTAATTTCAAACAAGAATTTTTTTAGACCACCCAGAGCACCACTCCACCACCGTCCAGCCATTCGTTTGCCCCGAAAAGCTTCGTCAACATGATCGTGAATGAATTGGTATAAATCCGGCCCAGATATTGCTAGGGAACACTTCATTATAGTCACTCATGGCTGCGTGAAATCGAGTTGCGGTTGTTCTGTTATATTATTTAATTTGAAGAATGAAATCCCCTGCTGTTTTAGATTTGGTTGATAATGTTGAACAAACGTTATGCTTCATGAATAACAACAAATAATTAATTATTGAATTATTGAATTCCGCGCGTTTTTATGAAACTGTAATTCCCGGGCCGGCTCCACCATTTAGGACTTTCCTGGGGGGAGCACGAGGGTAGGTGCTGACCACAGAAAACAGCGATCTATGCAGAAGGAGCATGTATACAGGGAAATATTAAACCGCTGTGTAACAATTTGCAGCGTTTTAATAACTATGTTCATAATATGTACGTAGAACAAGGCAGTTCTTGATGTTTTATCAATGTTCTAAGTATATTCCATGGGAGAAGGTATTTCGTGCGAAGTTTAATTAATTTCGTATGCGTCGTAATCCACTTATAAGTAGGTAATTGTCACCCCGTTCCTCCCAAAACATCAACTGTAACTTCATTCGATAAGACTAAACCACTAGCCGCGGCGTTTTGAACGTTACGAAATGGAATATTCCGTCCCCGGACCCAGAGAACGAGATTATCTTTCATACATTCATTCATCCCAAAGGGTAAATTAATTTAGGTGCCCACCCAGCGGAGGAAGTGAACGAAACAATGGAGTACAGTGGAGGACAAGGGGAGGTCAGAGGTTACCCGGGGAGAAGGTTATGCAAATAGTTTGAGTTGCTATTATTATTACTCGGGACTCCTCAGTCCGAAATGGTGTGGCGGGGTTTGGGTATTAGACTGTAGTTTGTGGAAGGGTTCGGGGAGATCAGACTTCCTCTTGTAACATCGCTGTTAGGGTTAGAACATTGTGGTCAACCCCCTGCCTGCTCTTCCACCGCTCAGTTTTCCTCCCTTGAGCTGAGAATCAGTTGTTGTTGTTGTTGTTCTTCAACAAGCGCCCACATCAGTTAAGGAGTTCGAACCGGAAAATCACTTTCTGGTTCTTAATGGACACTTAGCAGTACACCTGTGGATAACCCATTATTTCCACCAACCAATGTAGAATATGCATACGGTTTACGGACGACTCCTGCACTATGTTCGCCCAATCCCAGACGTCAAGATGAAAGCCGTTTCGTTGACCTTTCTAAGACTTCTTATGATTGATTGCACTAGTACCCAATACAACTGGTACCTACGTCATAAGTATGATTGCATACAAAATTAATTACTGGTCATTTGTTCAAATAAGGACATAAAAGCTACCTAGCCCTATATGTATATAAAAGAAATGTCTTCGCGACACGGATGTTTGTTTTTAAAAAGAGTTTATTTCGATTAACACTTTGAAATATACTTGTGTTTAACAGTAACGGAACTACTGGTAGAACAAACGGCTGCAACACTCAAAGGCAAAAGACGAACTGACTAGCTCGGCGCTCGAGGCTCGCTTTTATAACCTCGTATTACTGCGTCAGCAGTCCCAGGTCTGAGAGGAGACGTAATTTAAATCCAACTTACCGGATTTGGCTCTCCCAAATTGACACCTGTGATGTTGAATCGAGCGAGCTTCTTCCAGTGTTTTCAAAATCCTCTGCGCTTATGTCCCTTACTACTCATTCACGGGTAGTATATTATTTGTGGTGAAGGGTAGGGATGGTTTGGATAGGTTGAAGGAGGACTAACGCCCCGCGGTTATCACCACAGCAGGCGTTAGTGAAAGAGGAGGCTAGCACCCCGCGGTTATCACCACAGTGCTAGAGGAGAGAGAGGCGTCCCACGGTTATCACCACAGCAGACGTGGAAGGAGAAGGAGGCTAGCACCCCGCGGTTATCACCACAGGGAGTGCTAGAGGAGAGGGAGGCGTCCCGCGGTTATCACCACAGCGAGTATTAGAGGAGAGAGCACCCCGCGGTTATCTCCACAGCAAGTGCGAGGAAGGGAAGAGAGGGAGGGAGGGAGGAGAGGGAGGGAGGGAGAGAGTTTGAGTGAGTGTGAAAGAGGGTGTAAGGTGCTCGAGAGAGAAGTCGCAAGTCGAAGAGTGGTCGTTCTCGTTTATTTGGTTAAATCTTATACATTACATAGGAGTGTAGTACTCGTATTTGAGGGGTACCACGACATTATTATTAGTATTCATGGGGTTACCTACATATCTGAAGGTTGTAAAGAACCAAAAACGAGTTTCTGACGTTACTTGTGCCAGTGAAATATCAATTTGAAGAGTTGATATTCTTGCGCCAGCTTCTCTTGTGCTCGGTTTTTAAAATATTTTATTAAATAGCTTATTAAAATAGTTTATTAAATGACCAGAATAATGAATAAAAATAAGAAAACCTAGGTTTGATCTTCATAACGTTGTAAAGAGGTTCGTAGGTTCAGCCGCTATATACTGTGGTATAGTAGGTACTCACCTTTGTTTTATAGCTACAGTACTGTAGAAATCCCAGGCCGCAATGTGACAGATGAGGTGTGGGAAGGGTTGTAATAATATCATACACCTGAGTGGTTCAATATGAATCGTCTGCAATCACCTGTTCAATACGGGAATTCAATTAGAAGGGCATTATGTATTGATGTTGTTAATCTCATGACCTGACAATGTGATATTTATTCATTCAAGATTGGCTCATAAAACGGTATGTAATATTCAGCCTCAGCACACAACGTATATGGACGCCAGATTGTTTAATCCAATCGTGTAGGCCATAGTCGTACATAATATCAAAATGAATTATTGATTCCTATTATGATGCGTGCATGAAACTATAATGACTGTGAGTAGGCGTGGAGGGAACATCCCGCGCAGGCAGGTACCTGCACCATAGAAGAAACTCGAAACGAACTTTTATATCGAGTCACGAACGATGAGGGAAATAAGAGGGGTGGGGGAAATATAATATCGGTAGGGTAAGGGGAATTGCATAAAATTCGTCATACAGCATTACCGTAAGAGCGAATTTCCGAAGTTGGTACCATCCTATAACATTGTTGGTGGTTGCGAAGGGGGGGGGGGGGGGGGGGGGGTTAAAAGCACGATTAGATCCCTAATTCTATAAAAAATATTTGTGGATTATTTATTGAAACAGTCTTTTTCTCTCCTAAGTCACCATCCCATACCGTTTGTGGTAGCTTCATATCGAATTTTAGCAAATTTTCTTCAATTTTTGCAGACGTAGCCGGTTTTTGCCCATGCAAACTCATAAATTTATGACTCACTTTTCGTTTTCAAAATTTGCCTATTCTCCTTCTCAAACCTACCTCCGCAAGGTCTCCAAGGAACTGTCACATAAGCATACATAATGCACAATGCATACGACAGTTGTTATAATGCTTTGGAACAGGGAAGCCAGCATGCCAACAATTTTTCAAAAATTCATGTAGGTAGGTACTTATAGAAAATTGGGACCCATTGCAATAGCGTATTTCTTATCAAAAATCCGCTAAAAAAGAAGTTTGAGGCTCTTATGCTTGTTTTTGATGGGTTCCAAGTTCGAAGGTTAAAAGAACAAGTATTTCTGGACGTTGTTTTTGAGTTATTCAGTTCAGCAACAGAAACTACGTAGAAATCGATACCTACTGACGCCTTAAGTCCAAATTGTCAAAATTAGCTAGAAAAATAACGTATTTTGGAAATTTGCTCATAATTATGGTTATGCTGATAACTGGCATTTTTTAATGGTGTCTTTAAACTTTTTTTAGCCAATAATAATTATTTATATACACTATTATATTTGGCCGTAAATAAGTAGGTACGTATTTTTACATACTATTATTGGTATGTGGTTATACATTTTGTGTGTATGTATTGTTATGGCATGGTTTATGGCTCGTAACCCGAGCAAAATTGAGGTGACGAACAGTTGGGCGTCTACAGAGTTCGTGGCTGAGCGATTTGCACTAAAAATGGCTTGGCTGCATTTCCATTGATAACTTCTCTGTACGAGCGGGCAGAAAAACAATGGCCATTTGGATCGCCAGCCATCAGTAGGTGACGGCGTGTACCTATATATTACAGCGCAATAGAATAATAATAAGTACTTAGTTAATGAAGTAATTTATTTTCTATCACAGTTCAAAAGCGAGTTTTGCTGCAGTTTATCGAGGATTGAGAAAACTGGCGGGAAATTTGCATACTTCCATTGGTACCGCATAATTGCACAAACTTGTAAAATTGGATAACAATATCTCCAAGTTGCAAGCATGTGACCACCAATGAATGACGGAGTAGAAAATCCGTTGCTAAGTAGACACTGATTCTCGCAACACAGTCACAAGAGTATTGAACTTGTCCGAGACAGAGAGAAATTAATATTTCGGCACAACCAGCCCACATTATTTGAGAGACTCCCTGAAAAGGAATTAGGGCCTGTGAGGGGCTTAGGAACGTCGTTTTATGTCCCTAACTAAAGGCAAAGGGAAGGTAACAGTGGAAAGCTGCTTAAAATCTACTAGGTCAGCTAATCAGGGTTGCCGGCTCTTCTTTCCCCTTAATCCCTTCGACCTCTGACCGCTCCGTAATGAGGGGTTTGAGAGCGTTCCTGAAAGCGGTTGAGCCTGTGCGGAGCAGAGTGTAACCGTATGCTGACATGTAGGTATGTGCCGCGTGCGTAGTGCTCCCACTTGTGTCTGCCGCTAATTGAGGTCAAGTGGATCATAAACAGCTGGAGGGATTTTGATATGAATAGCTTTGGAGCGGGTGTCTCTCGCCGCAACCACTTGAGCTCGGCTCTCGGTTTAATCCAGCGAGCACGGAGAGGTTAGGTACCACAGCCCTATATTACACCGAACTAGGGCTGTGGACGATTTCGGTTTATTATTTTCAATTATGAACCTTTGGAATCGAGCATGAAAAAAAAAAAAAAAAATGTACCCCCCCCCCCCCACACCACCATTTCAAAATTTGATGTTCATCGTTTCAGTGTTCGTAGAATCCGAAAATGGAATTAAAAACGCTGCAAATTATTACAAACATTTATTATTTACTTGTATAGATGCCCTTCTGCGTAGATCGCTGTATTGTGGTCAATACCTACCATCGTACTCACTCAATCGAGTACTGGAGCCAGTCGGGCAATCACATTTCATAAATATGCGGTGGAATCAAGAATTCTATCATTAATTATATTTTTTCATGAGAATGTTTGTCCAAAATTGGCCATGCATGATTATAATCAGGTGTTTCATAGCAATGATTTTTGGGCCGGATTTAACCGTTTCATTCACGATCATGTTGACGAAGCTTTCTGCTGCAAACGAACGGCTTCGGCCGGACTTTCGGCTGCGTACTCCGGGTGGTCTGTTCTCGATTCCAAAGGTTCATTATTGAAAATAATAAACAAAAAATTTCAGTCCGTCCGCCATAAGCCGTACTTCTTACTTTTTTTAGTTACCGTTAACTTAAAATTAATGAAATTTGGTTTTGTAGGTCCCGTTTGGGGTCTAGTTGTTCAGCGAAGCTCGACGTTACTTCAGTCTTCTCTAAGGGGTGAAAATAGGGGTTGACGTTTACAAAACGCCGCAGCTGGAAAACCAATAGAATGGAATGATTTTGATGGAGTTTTTAAATTGAATCCGAACAAGAGAATTTATGGGACCCCCCGGAGCATTGCACGTCTAGCCGTTCGTTCACAGGCCCTGATATGAATTTTGGACCGTAATGTTTAGTCATCAAGAGTGTTTCGTGAATCACACGGACTACCTCTATCTCAGATATAATTGCTAGGGAACACCTGATTACAACCACGCATGGTTGTATGAAATCGAGTGGGTTGTTCCGTCACATTACTTCATTTGAAGAATGACGATTATTTCAGATTTTTTTGGTTGGTAAGTAGATACTTTCTCTGAACCTATTAGGTGATGGGTACAAGTTTTTGTTCACGGCCAAACGAGTCATCCAAGTTAGGTTAATAGTTGAAAAAACGCTGCAAAGTCCTTGTCACATGGGTTTATTATTCTATTGGAGTTCTAGAGATTCTTGTTGGCTGTTAAATTTATTGTTTCTTTCATGTGGAATGATTGAAATAGCTATTTCTGATGATTTCCACCAATTTTGGCCCCCAAAACATGAAATAGGCACGCTTTTTTTTCCAGATCATCTTTGATCATTGGTAGTGCCATTTAATGGTCTTGATTCAGCTGTTTACACTTTTTCTAGTGTTATTATACACAATGATGGTGATTTCAGACAGTTTTCCAGGTTTTTGACTCATAAAAAACCAATTTTGGGAGCTGAACCCTTGGTAAAACCTCAATTTCCGCGTCTTTGGTCAAAATCGACTTCATATTCGGTCTTCTGGTCCCCAAAAACATGGAAAAAGATACCTCAAAAGCTCATGTTACTATCATGTTGCTAAAACGCAAAAAGTACCTATTTTTACACACATTTTCACTCATAACACCGCTGGGTGTATTCCGATCGGGCTGAAAAGTTTCGGGACATAACTAGGGCCCAAATGGAGCATGTGTGCGGAAGAACGAATTTTTTAGACCGAAAATGAAGCCAGTAGGTACACGTGATACGGCGTACGGCGGACGGCGGACGGACATTGCATTTTTGGAATCTACGCACCTTGAAACGGAAAAGAAAAAATTTTGAGGGGGTGTTATAAAAATTTTTTGCTGAGCGAATACATAGGTGTATTATTCACAGAATAATAAACCAAAACGCTGCAAATCCCTGCACAATGGTTTATTATTTTGTACAGAATACCCTTCTGTTACAGATCACAGCTCTCTGTATAGATATCCCGTCTATATAATATGTACTATTCTATACATATTATGTGGATCGCCGACCCTCCGTAGGTTAGTACCTAACCCCGTACACGTTACTTGGTACCTACCTAAATCACGAGTTAAATGTTGCTAAAATAATTCTGTCGATGACAAACAGTAACTAAAACGGCAAAAAGAAACGCAAAAAATAATGAAGTTCTGAAGGAAAATTGTTGATGCGGAGTAAAATAGATGCCCCTTCTGCGTAGATCACTGTTTTCTGGGGTCAATACCTATAACGAACCGTTCGTTGTGTAATAACTTGCCCATCAATAATACTTCAACGACTGTTCATGTTGCAAAAGTACCAATCAACAAAATCCAGCCCCTTCTTGGTAGATGAACCGTTGTGTAATAATTTACCGTTGTGTAACAATTTACCATTGTGTAATAATTTACCCATCAATAATACTTCAACGTTTTTTCAAGTTTCACAAGCACCTACCAACAAAATCCAGCCCCTTATTGGTAGATGAACCGTTGTGTAATCACTTACCGTTGTGTAATAATTTGCCGTTGTGTAATAATTTGTCGTTGTGTAATAATTTACCACTGTGTAATAATTTACCCATCAACAATACAACGTTAGTTCAAGTTGCAAGAGTACCGATCAACAAAATCCAGCCCCTTCTTGGTAGATGAACCCTTGTGTAATAATTTACCGTTGTGAAATAATTTACCGTTATGTAATAAGTTACCGTCCTGCAATATTTTACCGTTGTGTAATAATTTGCCGTTGTGTAATAATTTACCATTGTGTAATAATTTACCCATCAATAACACTTCAACGTTTGTTCAAGTTTCACAGGAAACAAAATAATGAAATCATGGGTTTCAAATGAAATAATATCATAGAACAACCAACTCGACTTCATACAGCCATCGTTGATTACAATCAGGTGCTCCTTAGTGATGATATCCCGGCCGAATTTATACCGTTTGATTCACGATCGTGTTGACGAAGCATTTTGGTGCACACGAACGGCTGGACGTACAATGCTCCGGGTGGTCTCAAAAAATAGTGTAGCTCAAGACTAACCTATAATAACGTAAAAAAAAACAATACCCTTCAATCGAAAGTTTTCGAGATACGGCGTTCTGAAAATTTCAACCCCTATTTTGAACCCCTTAGAGATGACTGACAGTAACGCCGAGCTTCGAGGACCAACTACACCCCGAACGGAGCCTATAACCCGAATTTCATCAATTTTTTTTCATGGTAACTAAGAAAAGTGGCCAGTACGGCGTACGGCGGACAGACAGAAATGATACAGACAGAAGTGTTGATAGCTGTTTTAGCTTTGGGGCAAAACCCCTCTTTAGGAGAATTCTACGACACCCTAATATTCTTGCAGGTAAATACAACCTACATGCTAAAATCTGTGCTCATGTGATACTTTCTCAGGCGGTTGACATGAAAGATATTTTGGATCCGGCAGCGCAACCTACTCTCCCCTGATATATTAAAGCTTTCACCTTATTTCTGAAGCAGATTTGGTCATTCAGTACCTACTTATTACAAAACCTTCGGGCGATACAGGTTTGCCCATACCTCATGTAAATTGGGCTGTAATGCTGGGGCCTGTTCACTCCGGATACTTAGTCGATACCGAATTTGACAATACATAGAGCCAATCATGCAGGTTCTTCGTGTTATAATTATTGTAATAGTGAAACTACATAATGCGTTCCATACATCATCGGTTCACCGGACAGTGTTCACCTTTGAATGTATCAATAGCTAATTTGAAAGAAGTTTGTTCGTAAAAGAGTAGAAAAATCTCAAATCTAAACCACCTCGTCAGAAGTCGGGATTGGGTACAACGGGGGCCGTTGGGTTGAATCACCTTCCGAAATGTCCTGTTGCTGGAGTACGAATTAATTTGGAGAGTCTCGTACATAACTTGGCTAAAATCTCGGAGGTAAAATGAGTGAAAAAAGGAGGCAGTGCCGTGTAATAGGCGGACGTTATGAGTAGAAGCGCCGTTAAATGAAAGTTCAAGTCTTCCACCCATAAGTTTTTCATGCCCCTTTTTAGTGTGATCCTAACAGGGACTCCCGTTCTCAAAGCGGGTTCTTTTGGCTCGGTAAGCGTCGAAAAAAGTAGTTTTAAATAAGAGACGGTCGATGAGGAGAGGAGAATGGGTTTGTTCAGGTGAAATATTCAGTGGGAATCCAGCGAGAGTTTGTTGGGCGGTTGAATAAGGCTGGAAAAGGAGGGAAAAGGGCTGGAAGCATCAAGTTTAATGCACCCGCACTCCCTGGCCCAGGGCGCCCTGCCCATCCCTTCGAACTAGGAAGGGAGCCGCTCAAATATTCATAACGACCAATTACTTCCGTAGGTAGAACAAAACGTTCTTTCTCCTCTCCTTTTTGCCCCGTTCATTCATCGTCTCTCCTCCTTCCCCGTCCCTTTACCAAGACGACCTCAAGAATAATAACCTATAGGGCCCATTTCAAGGGGTACAAAAGGAGCTTTTCGAGGGCCCTCGTGAGTCGAGCCCATTCACAATCAGCGCTGCCGACCTTGCCAGTCTCGATGAGGCGCCTGCTGTTATTTTGCCAGTAAGATGTGTCTCATGAGGCAGGGAATCGTCTGAGGGGAACGAGAAGAATCCATTTTCTGACAATAGTTGGCCATTCAACGAGTCGAGATTCGAACATGTTTCAGAATCCATAGCCTGAATTAATAAGTTTTATAATCTATGGATCGAATGAGAATCTAGAAAGGTGATTTATGATTGAAACGACGATATAATATGGACCGTGTTCTGCTATAACATGCCAAGTACTGTAAAGCTGGTTCTGAGAAAAACGCAAAAACTCTACAAATTCACCTACCTTCTGAATTTTGAATCATTCTGATCATTTATCTATTATAATCTATTCATTTTGATCCATTCTAGAGGGGCACGAAAACATAAAACCATCCCGATCAATATCTTAATTTTAAAAATTGAAAAACAGTTATTGCTCAACTACAGAATTGCTCCAATGCCCAAACCATATCGTCCTGCACGGTTAATGCATAACGAACTTGATCAATAGTCGTAAACTATTTTGAGTTGTGACCAAATTTTACTATACAGTGACTAGGACTATTAATGCACAACGAGTTTACAAAGTGACTAGGTTATGCAATAACAGTTTTTCAACCATTTCACTGTCATAGGCTGTAGTAATTTTTAGAACATTTTCTACTGTAGGTGGTAAAGGATTATCCTCAGAATCCGAATCTGAAGCTAACTAAATTTGGCCGCCAAGTCAACTTGGTAATTTATTGCAGAACATTGTCCGTATAACGTTTGATCACAAGAACAACACAATTCAATAATTACGTTCATTTTACTCGCCCTCAGCCAGAATGTTTGTGTATAACTGAAACTACCATAATAACAACAATAAATAATAAATTATGATATTGCTTTGAACTGCCTGCTTGTCAGTAAACACACTGATCAGTCAAATCAATCTTGGTGAAAAATGAGATCGTCGGCTGTCAGCAGTATCTACCCATTTAAATGGGGGGTATCGTTATGTGCACAATAGGTGACTCAGGGCATTTCATAATTGGTATATATGTCTAGTTCATTTATGATCGAGAATATTAGAGTTTCACATACAATCCCTCAATCTTGAGTAAATAAATGCGCTGATTGAGCTCAAATTTTGTGAATTCGCGAAGATGTCATTAGATGGTGTAACCGAAATATAATATCAGATTCAACAATATTTATAGTTGTAAAAACGGCTCCATATAGGGTTGTATAGTACGAGTGTGTTTCTAGTTAGAGTCCCCACAATGTGACACATGATTCAAGTTCTCGTTTCGATTGCATGAAACGGTCAAGTTTATGAGGGCGAATTAACGTCGAAGTTGTTGACTGATGGAGTTTGATTAGAGTTGTTTCAGTGTGTTCACGACCGTTCCATTCATTCGTCAACAGTTCGACGGCTGGTAAAGCTAAATACATAGTAAATCCTCCCAACGAAGACGACTACAGCCTGATTCATATTCATCAGACGACGCCCATAGTGTTTCAGTGTTGCAGTCTGGACGAGACCCAATAAACCCGTCCTCACTGAGTAACCAACGAAGCAGCCCTCTCTTCGCCACTCGCAAGTCAATGAGCTCGTGATTGAAATATCGGAGTGACACCAGCGAACTGATTATTGTAAATTAGACGCTGCAGTATTTGCAGGGATCATATTATAAGAGGCCAATGTATCTATGGAAACAGATCCATACAGGGTGTGAGAGATTTTACTTCCAAGTCCCTGCAGGGGCTTGGCTAACATGTTAGTATTTGCCAGTATTAGTTAGCACGACAGTCACATTCGTAGCAAGGGCTACTATACCTGCAGCCTCACCGCGCTAGGTTGTGACGACGGGCGTTGGGATTCGAACCGACGGTCCATAGTCCTGTCCCAATCCCAACTACCAAATGTAATTATATTACATGGTGGTACGTAAAGATTGTGACAACAAATTGGGTGTTTTACTTCGTAGTTTAGTGTACAAATCGATTTTTTGGTTTATTATTTTCAATAATGAACCTTTAGAATCGAGCACGAACAAAATTTTTAACCCCCTCAAAATTTGATGGTTTCCGTTTCAAGGTATGTAGAATCCGAAAATGCAATAAAAAAAATGTCTGTCCGTCCCCCGTACGCCGTACTTCGCACTACGCTTAGTTACCATGAACCAAATTTGACGAAATTTGGTTTATAGGTCCCATTTGGGGTCTAGCTGGTCCTCGAAGTTCGGCGTTAATGTCAGGCATCCCTAAGGGGTGAAAAACAGGGGCTGAAGTTTCCAGGACGCCGTTATCTCAATTTTGTTTACGTTTCTAAATAGTTCTCGAACTTGGGAGTTTTTTGAGACTACCCGAACGGCTGGACTGTAAGTCCAGCCGTTCGTTCACCGTAAGGCCCAGAAGTTTGCACCGACAGGCTCTCCAACAGGAGGGTGAATGAAATTGTATACATTCAACCCAAATATCATTGCTAGGGATGCGGCAAAAATTGGGAATTGACCCAAGATAATTTTTCCTAGGGAGCACCTGATTATGTTCACGGAGTGTGAAGTCGAGTTGGTTGTTCTGTGATATTATTTCCTTTGAAAAATGATGGATCTAATGGATTTTATTGGTAGGTACTTTTGAACCTTGAACATTCGTTGTTTCATGAATAACAACAATATTATGAAATGTAATTCCAGGCTCAATACTCGATTCAGGGCATCTGTACAGGTAAATTATTACACAACGGTTGTTATTTGTAAATTATTACACTTCGGTTTATTATTGTGTAAATTACTACGCAACGTTTTATTATACCATCTGTTTTTTGTATTGGACTTTCCCGTATCGTAAATAAATAAATAGATGGATAGTGTGGCAGAATAGCTGGAAAAAACTGAAGACATTTCATCTGACTCCTACTCCACACCTGGGTTATTCATGGCCTAGGTCAACACATAGTGTGTTAACCCTACCTTATGTCGTAAATTCGCTCATTCGGCGATGCTGCATAAAAGAAATCTTTCGAAATGAACGAGAAGTTCGGTTGGGAAGTCAAGGCGCGAGAGGTGCGTTCGGAATGAGACGAGGTGGACACTGTGAGAGCTGTGAGAACTGTGAACCGAGTGAGAGCAACTCCCAGCGCTTTGCGACCGAGGAGCCGACGTTTTCTCAAGTGATGGACTTGAAGATACTTTCTTCGAGAGAGCACTTAAATTTAATGGCGACTTTTATTTGTTAAACCGTCCAAGTTTATTGGTCGGCGAGGAAGACTCGTTGTGAGACGGGGGAAAAACGGTGGCGATGGGCGGCGAGGAAAGGAGAATGAGATACTTGAGACGACGGCCCCCGTTGCCTTTCCAGCGCCTTCCTCTCCCGTCGCTCCGAGTGCCGCTCTCCCGGGGTTTTCCTTCACAAGTCGGAGAAAACACAGGGAACTTTGTTACCCTGGCCTTCATTAAAACCCTTCGCCTCCGTCCCCCGAGGCTGTTACAATGCTGTGTTTCTGGGAGGGGGGGTTCTCTCTAACTGATTGATCGTGGGTTTGAGTGAAAAAGGAGGGTGAAAACGGACGTCCAGACAGATTGACAGTGCGTCGCTGGAGCCCCATATCCAAGCTTCCTCTAAAGGGGCACACTATCAACCTGGTCGTCAACCTTGTTGTCAACAGTGTTAAGGTTGTTGCCCACACACTAGACAAGCAAGTTCGTCAACATCAGTTACTGCAGGTTCTTGTAATAACGACGTTTGTTATTATTACTACTAATCGTTAATCATTTAACTAATCGCTAATCTTGTCGACGTTTTTGTTGAAAAGACGAGGAAATGAGTGATAATAATTTATTGAGATTTTTAATTTTGAGTGAGTTGTGTGAAGATGATGAGCCTCCTACAAAAAAAAAAAAAAAAAACTTGGACAAAAGAGTGGTACCAAAATCCTGGTCGGTTTTCTCATTCCACTGTAGATGTACCATCTCCTGTTCATGTAGAAACTGTAGGGCTGTGAAGTACCATAAATTTGGGACGTATTCATCTTCGGCTCCAGCCTCTGATTTTTCGCCCTCCTGGACTTTTTTCAGCTCTCTTCGATAACACGTACGAATATTTGTCAACCGTTTCTTCAGGCTATCGATGTTAGCGTTTGGCTCAATTCGCTTATCAGTTTGCTCCAACAGTTTTTCCGATGCAATTTTCTTCTTGTTCCGATCTTTATAAATGTCTGATTTCACTTTCCGCAGTTCCCGTAATTCCCTCCAAGTGTCGAAAAATTGGACGACATGGTGACTCAAGATGTTGACTTTGCAGCTAGAACATTGACATTTGGTTGATCGCATTATCAACCGCCCCACTCACTCGCAAACACTGTTGCCAACCTCGACCCAAAATCCTACCCTCTTTGATTTTCTCAACCTTGTTGTAAACTGGGAATTTCAACCGTCAACCGGCCCACAGACGCTCAACATCGTCATCAACATTGCAAGTTGGCGACAAGGTCAACAACCAGGTAGGTAGTGTGTGGGCCCCTTAACGAATTGTCACTGAAGTTTGTTGATCAAAATAAAAAGATTCATTAACTACCAAAACTACTCCAGTGGATAACACGAATGTACAGGATTTCTATTGTTTACCTATTGTTTATTGTTACTACAGTCGTACTATAATATCATAAATGCCATATCGTAAATGCCATTTTTCGAATTTTACAGCAGAGACGAAAAACTGTGGAAAGGATCTTTTTATTGCCCAACCCGTTAAAACTTGATGTTTTAGCGTAATTGGACCGCTTTCAGTAGATTTATTTCTACAAACGCTGCAAATTATTATACAACGGTTTATTATTTACCCGTATAGATGCCCTTTCTGCGTACATCACTGTTATCTGTGGTCAGTACCCTCGAGCTCCCTCTAGGAAAGCCCTAAATGGAGTACTGGAGCCGGCCGGGGAATTAAAAGTTTCATACAAATCCTCGGGATTCAATAATTAAATCATTAGTTATTTGTTGTTACTCATGAAGCGCAAGTTAAATAATAAACCTTTTTGTAATAATTTACCTGTATAGATGCCCCTTCTGCGTTGTAATGGATGAGGGGTTTAACTACGCCGCCCATACAGCGTAGTTTCCCCCTCTCCATCCTCTAGAAAGGTAGGGAGGCAGTGTGACAGCTGCCCCCGGAGACAATGGTTTGATTATAACGCAATGCCTCCAGGAGTTGACGATTCGTTTCCGCGAATCGACCGCCCCTTCAGCCGCGAGTCAAAAAGATCGGGAAGAGCCCGCATCCAAGATGGACGGGATTCCCATATACCGTCACAGCGTGGATAGTATAATAAAGAGTTGTATAATAATTTACTTTTATGTAATAATTTACCGTTGTGTAACAGTTTACCGTTGTGTAATAATTTACCCAATAATACTTCAACGTTTGTTCAAGCTGTAAAAGTACCTATCAACAAAATCCAGAACTGCCATCAATTTTCAAATGTAATAATTTCACAGAACAACCAACTCGACTTCATACATCCATCCGTGATTATAATCAGGTCCTCCCTAGTGATGATATTTGGGCTGAATGTATACAATTTCATTCACCCTGCTGTTGAAAATGCCTGTCGGTGCAAATTTCTGGGCCTTACTGTGAACGAACGGCTGGACGTACAGTGCTCCGGGCGGCCTCGGAACTCCAATGTTGAAGAACTTACTATTTAAAAACGTAAACAAATTTAGGTAACGGCGTCCTGGGGATTTCAACCCCCCATTTTTCACCCATGAGATGACTGAGATTAACGCCGAGCTTCGAGGACCAACTAGGCCCTAAGCGGGACCTACAAACCAAATTTTGGCTCATGGTGACTAAGAAAAGTGCGAAGTGCGGCGGAAGGACAGAAATTTTTTTATTCCATTTTCGGATTCTGCATGCCTTGTAACGGAAACCATCAAATTTTGAGGGGGGGGGGGGGGGGGGTGTTAAATTTTTATTTTTTTCATGCTCGTTTCCCAAGGTTCATTATTAAAAATAGTAAACCAAACATTTCATAGAAGCCCTGGGAAGGAGTACTTTTTCGAGAAAAAGGCGCTTACGCTATTCGTGCTATTTCGAAAACGCTGCAAATCCCTGCACAACGGTTTATTATTTTGTACAGAATACCCTCCTGTTACAGATCACAGCTCTCTGTATAGATCACCCTTCTATATAACATATGTACTATTCTACACCCTCCGTAGGTTAGTACCTAACCCCGTACTCGTTACTAGGTGCCTACCTAAACCGTTGTGTAAAATTTACCCATCAATAATACTTCAACGGTTGTTCAAGTTGCAAAAGTACCTATCAACAAAATCCAGCCCCTTCTGGGTAGATGAGCCGCTGTGTATTAATTTACCGTTGTGTAATAATTTACTGTGGTGTCATAATTTACCGTTGTGTAATAATTCACCGTTGTATAATAATTTGCCATTGTTTAATAATTTACCCATCAATAATACTTCAACGTTTGTTCAAGTTGCAAAAGTAGGTACCTATCAACAAAATCCAGCCCCTTCTGTGTAGATGAGCCGTTGTGTAATAATTTACCGTTGTGTAATAATTTACCGTGGTGTCATTATTTACCGTTGTGTAATAATTCACCGTTGTGTAATAATTTACCATTGTGTAATAATTTACCCATCAATAATACTTCAACGTTTATTCAAGTTTCAGTAGTGCCTACCAACAAAATCCAATAGTCCATCACTTATCAAATGAAACAATATCGCAGAACAACCAACTCGACTTCATACAGCCATCCTTGATTATAATCAGGTGCTCCTTAGTGATGAAATCCCGGCCGGATTTATACCGTTTGATTCACGATCGTGTTGACGAAGCTTTTTGGTGCACACGAACGGCTGGACGTACAGTGCTCCGGGTGGCCTCAAAAAATTGTTCAGCTCAAGACAAATTTAACAACGTAAAAAAACAATACCCTTCAATCGAAAGTTTTCGAGCTACTGTGTACTGAAAATTTCAACCCCTATTTCCAACCCCTTAGAGATGACTCACAGTAACGTCGAGCTTCGAGGACCAACTAGACGCCGAACGGAACCTATAACCCGAATTTCATCAATTTTTTTTCATGGCAACTAAGAAAAGTGGCCCGTACGGCGTACGGCGGACAGACAGAAATATTTTTATTGCAGTTTTGGATTCTACATACCTTGAAACGTAAACCATCAAATTTTGAGGGGAGGTTAGAATTTTTTTTTTTCTTGCTCGATTCCAGTGGTTCATTATTGAAAATAATAAACCAAAACTGGGAAAATAGTTGTTGTAGATACGATACACATTTCGGCACTTACGACATTCTTGATGTCTTGCCGGGAAAGAACTACAGTAGGACCAGAATGCAAGGTCCAACAAGGTGGCAATCTTCCAAGGTGCGTAGATTCCAAAAGCTGCAATGTCCGTGTCCGCCACTACCATTATTCCATATCTACCATTATTTTCGGTAAAATTCATTCTTTCGCACAAACGCTAAATTTGGGCCTTAGTTGTGTCCCGAAACTATGCAGCTCGATCGGAATATACTCAGGGGCGTTATGGGTGAAAAATGGGTGTGAAAATAGGGGGTTTTTTGGTGTGCTTTAGGTTGCATTAGGCCCACCCGAGACGAGAATCAGAGACGCTGCGAAGTTTTATCCCAAACGGGGATATAAATATCAGACGCTCTAGCCCGCTCGTACACCCCCGTCCCTTGACACATTTGATTCAGTTTCCGTCCGTATGTTTGTCTAATTTTAGTGACGCGTCAAAAAAAAAACTCAAATCCGACACCATTTCAACTTTTCGTCAAAATCAGGGGATGAATTCCGAATGCTCTGAAACGGAAAAGAAACGAAATGTTGGTTTATTATTTTCAATAATAAACCTTTTAGAATAGGACGAACGAACCCCCCCACCCCCTACCCACAAAATTTGACGATTTCTATTTCAAAGTATGCAGAATCCAAAAGTAGAATAAAAACGCTACAAATTATTATACAACGGTTTAATATTTGCCCGAGGAAAGACGTAAATCGAGTAATGAAGCCGGCTGGCCACTCGGTCCCAATTCGATCACCATAAGCGAATTCTACTGTAGTTCTTTCCCGGCAAGACATCAAGAATGTCGTAAGTGCCGAAATGTGTATCGTATCTCTTCTTCTTTATGTGCCTTATCCGGCTAACCGGACGTTGGCAATCACTGCGGCGAGAGCGTCGCGGTCCTCTGCAGTTCTGAAAAGCTCCTCCGCACGCTGTATACCCGTCCACTTCCTCAAGTTATTCAGCCAGGAGAGCCGTCTTCTTCCAGCACCGCGCCGACCCTCGATCTTCCCTTTCATAATCAACTGAAGTAGCCGATACTTTCCTCCTCTCAGTATGTGTCCCAAGTATGCAATTTTACGGCATTTCACTGTAACCAGGAGCTTCCTCTGAACTTGAGCCCGCTGGAGAACCTCCTCGTTTGAAATGTGGGCTGTCCAAGGGATCCTAAACATCCTACGCAAGAGCCACAGCTCAAAGGCTCCTATTCTGCTCAGGGTGGCAGCCTTTAGGGTCCAAGCCTCCGCTCCGTACAACAAGACAGACCATACATAACATTTTACCATTCTCCATCGGAGAGAGAAGTTGAGGTTCTTATCACAGAAAAGATTTCTCATTTTCAAGAATACGGAACGAGCCTTCTCAATTCTACACTTGACCTCCATGTCCGGATCCATAGATTCATTGATGAGGCAGCCCAAGTACTTGAATCGCCGTACTCGTTCAACTCGGCGGCCATTGAGTGTCAACACAGCAGCATCATGAGAGGAACGACTGAAAACCATCCATTTGGTCTTCATAATGTTGATTGTAAGACCCGCCCGTTGGCCAGCACTCGAGAGTCTATTCAAGAGAAGCTGAAGATCCTCCAGGCTCTCAGCCAACAGCACGGTATCATCAGCATATTTGATGGAGGTGATGCGCTCCCCGTTCACTCTGACCCCAACATCAAGATCTTCAACCGCTTCCTTAAATATACGATCTGCATAAAGGTTGAAAAGAAGAAGTGAAAGCAGGCATCCTTGCCTAACGCCTCTCTGGATGCTGAGCTCAGGCGTCACAATATCACCTGCTCGTACCTCGGCCACCTGCTTCCAGTACAGGTTGTGGATTATGCGAATATCCTTCCCATCTACTCCACACTCTTTCAGAACCTCAATAAGCTTTGAATGCAGGACACGGTCAAACGCCTTCTCATAGTCAATGAAGCAGGCAAAGACATCTCTACGCTGATCATGACACTTCTGCATTAGGACGCTGAAGGCAAACAGTGCTTCACGCGTACCAAAGGCGTGCCGGAAACCGAACTGGGCATCATCAAGGTCAAATTCACACCTGGAGCGGATGCGAGCATGAAGAACTCGCAAAAACGTTTTCAGCATGTGGCTCATTAGGCTTATCAGCCGGTAATCATTGCAAGCTTTGGGGTGCTGTTTCTTGGGAATCACCACAAAGGTGGACTTTAACCACTCCTCAGGAAGCCTACCAGTCTCATAAATCCGATTGAACAGCTTCACCACCAGATCCAAGTTGTCCTCCTCTATCAGCTTAACTGCCTCCATGGGAATCTCGTCCGGGCCTACTGCTTTCCTGATTTTACCAATGGAGATGGCATGGAGAACCTCCGATTTAAGGATGGATGGACCCTCAAGGTTCTGCTCATCAACCTCTACATCCCGCCGGATATCATTGAAAAGCTGGGAGATGTAGGCCTTCCAGGCATCGATCACATCACCACGGTCCAATAACGGCCTGTTGTCGTCTCCCAATATCACCATTGGGGCTCTTTTCCTCATCAACCCTGTGATCCCTTTAACCTTCTCATGCAATCGCTGAAGATCATGCAGTGCCTCGAGTTCCTCCACCTCCTCACATTCCTTCAACATCCACTCCTCCTTGGCAGCTTTGATCTCCCCTTTGACCAAGGTATGCAGTCTTTGATACTCTGTTGCATGACCCTTGTTGGCTCTCCGCAACTCCATCAGATCAAGAATTTGGTCAGTCATCCAGCATCTCTTTTTCACCCGGCCATCAGCTCGTAAATGCTTATCAGTCGACTCCGATATTGCCACCTTCAAGGATGACCACATGACGTCAACATCAAGGGCACCATACCCCTCCAACCTGCGGAGCTGAGAGTTGATGCCCTCTGACATTGCAGACTTCACAGTATCTGAGCATAGTCTAGACAGATCCCGTCTCTTGGCACGGGTTGACTCCCTGATACACTTAAGCTTCACAGAAATATCTGCAACCAGTGGATTGTGATCTGACGCAATATCTGCACCTGGATAGGCAACCACTCTTTTTTACGCGGCTATTCACAAGAACATAGTCGATTTGGTTTCTATCACCTGATGGAGATTTCCACGTATAAAGACGTCGCTTGTGGAGCTTGAACCAGGTGTTGGTCACCACCATACCTGAATCCATGCAGAAATGGAAAAGTCGATCACCCCGATCATTGGCGAGTCCTAGACCATAGTCTCCTACAAGATCTCCTCGTCTCCCTTCCCCAATCTTGGCATTAAAGTCGCCCATGATGAAGGTAATTTCATTTGAGTGTACACCACTAAGAATGGACTCTAATGCATCATAAAATTGTTCAACCTCTTCATCATACTTCCGATCGGCTGTGGGGGCATACACCTGGATAATGCTCAGGTTGAAAGGTTGAGCATGAAATTGCACCAGTATAATCCTATCCGAAATAGGTACAACATTTTTCACAAATTTCACATGGGACTCTCTGACGAGAATGCCTACTCCATTCCTGTGATGGGTGTCGCCGTCGCTACTGCCAGAGTAATAGAAGGTACCACCAGCAACTGCACAAGTACCTGTACCAGGCCACCGGACCTCACTCATTCCCATTATGTCGATTTTCATTCTATCCATCTCCTTCATTGCATTATGCAGCTTACCGCTGGCATAGAGGCTTCGTACATTCCAGGAACACAATCTTAGCCTGGACTTCACTACTTTGAGCCGGGAGATTCTTAGCACCCCTGACCCATCTAAGGGTCGCCCGGGACTCGGGGCCGTGGTATTTTGATTTCTCGCCATAGTGATATCCTGGGGAAGATATACCGAAGTGGTTTCCCGTTGCCTTCTTCGGTGCTGGTTCAGCCGCCCCTAACATGGGGAACAGACGCTGTTTGCAGCCGCCCAATGTCGAACAGACGCTGCGATGTCGCCATATCTGGCTACCCTCACTTAGTTCGGCCTGCAGGCCAATGCAGTTACCAGGGTGTGGCGCTTGGAGCCATAAGTGAGAGCTGACTGCCCCGCGAGGACCAGACAGGAGTAGACGACACCTATAATGGTGTCTGACCGCCACTACTGAAAGGTACTACCTCTGCGACGCAGACCCTACAATATATCGTATCGTATCTACAACAACTATTTTCCCAGTTTTGGTTTATTATTTTCAATAATGAACCATTGGAATCGAGCAAGAAAAAAAAAATGCTTACCCCCCCTCAAAATTTGATGGTTTACGTTTCAAGGTATGTAGAAAATAATGGTAGATATGGAATAATGGTAGTGACGGACACGGACATTGCAGCTTTTGGACTCTACACACCTTAGAAGATTGCCACCTTGTTGGACCAGAATGCAATACCTACCAACAGCTCGAGTGTAAATTATAACAATGCACTTCGAATGCTCAAAATAAGTTCTCCGCGTATCTCATTTTGGTTTGTATTAAAATTTTATACAATAATAAGTAATTATGTAATTATTTAAATATTATATTATACTAGCCGGGTACCCGGCGCTCTGCAGCCGGAAAAAACAAATTTTCGAATAAACTATTCAACAACGCGCTAAAACATTCAACTACTTTTAGCGAATTTTCAAAGAAAATGAAGCTATTGCAATGGCTTCGAAATTTAAATAATATAAATTTTTGGAAATTTTCTTCATAGAAATCCGTTTCAGACCATTCTAAAACGATTCCTGAAATTTAACACTTTTTTTTATATATATATATATATATATATATATATATATATATATATATATATATATATATATATTTATATATGTGTCACTCCAGACGATAACTCTCGATAGAATTGAGATAAACAGCTCAAATTTGCACAAAAAATCTATCTTGGCAATCGAAAGGCTAAGTTCGAAGATGGGCGAAATTGGCCTACTCTAAGGAGGGTTTTGGCGCATTTAAAGTGCGCAAAAATTACCCAAAAATCCCCAAAATGTTATTTTCCAACAAGTGACCCCTCATTTTAAAGGTTTTTGCACGCTGAACACGATGGTGGAATCGGATTTTAGATATCTTGATCCGTTCTCAAAT
The DNA here is from genome assembly GCA_954871275.1 of Leptopterna dolabrata. Classification (NCBI taxonomy): domain Eukaryota; kingdom Metazoa; phylum Arthropoda; class Insecta; order Hemiptera; family Miridae; genus Leptopterna; species Leptopterna dolabrata. The sequence continues at coordinate 13,651,507 of OX940977.1, read as the reverse complement.
TAGAGCATTTAAAGTGCGCAAAAATTACCTAAAAATCCCCAAAATGTTATTTTCTAACAAGTGACCCCTCATTTTAAAGGTTTTTGCACGCTGAACACGATGGTGGAATCGGATTTTGATATCTTGATCCGTTCTCAAATTAGAGCATTTAAAGTGCGCAAAAATTACCCAAAAATCCCCAAAATGTTATTTTCCAACAAGTGACCCCTCATTTTAAAGGTTTTTGCACGCTGAACACGATGGTGGAATCGGATTTTAGATATCTTGATCCGTTCTCAAATTAGAGCATTTAAAGTGCGCAAAAATTACCCAAAAATCCCCAAAATGTTATTTTCTAACAAGTGACCCCTCATTTTAAAGGTTTTTGCACGCTGAACACGATAGTGAAATCGGATTTTAGATATCTAAATCCGTTCTTAAATTAGAGCATTTAAAGTGCGCAAAAATTACCCAAAACTAGGATAATCTTTAAACTCTTACCCCCACCCCCTTAGAGTGGTCAGATTGAAAAATGTGAGAAGTATTAATTGAAGACGAGAGTTCGAAGCAAAAAAGGGGGAGGCAAACGATTAGTACAACTCCTTGAATTTACCCACAGCGATCAAATAAATAAGCACTTAGTACAATTACGTAATAAACAAACGGTAGAATCAGGATGGACAAAACGTACAAATTAAAATAAATACGAAGAGAATATACATAGAAAACCAAATTTTAGACCGAAGTTTTCCTTTATTCAAAACCATAGCCATTAATTCGAATATTTCTTTGAAAATTTGCTCATTAAGTCATGCTGCATGACTGATTTTTTTTTTGCTCTAGTACCTACTATAATTCGCGTTCACTTCGGTTGAGATTGGTACGGGTTCACTTCATCTCCTAGTGTAGTTGCCATTCATTGTTGCTCCAAGTAGTAGTTGCCATACAAACGCGTAACACTTTTTGTAGTAAAGTTTTTCGAGTGACTGTAATTTGACCATTTTCTTATAGCGGACGAACGGTTTATCGCACGGAAATCGTTCTGGTATCGTTGGAAGCAGGAAGGAAATAACTTTTCAGCCAGTCCGGTTTCGACCTTCATCATTTCCGAAAGTTGTTCCGATGACGTCATTTCCTTATTTAATGCGTATTTACCCGTTGCGAAGGGCGGCCAGTTCCACGATAAGGAGTAGGTTTGGGGAAGATTCCGATAGCCTATGACCGTCCTGGTAGTGCAAGGAATGATTTGGACAAATTTTCATTCCAATCGGACGAACGGTAAGGCCGCGCATAAAGGACAAGAAACACACATTCTTATATATATTAATTGCAACGCAATTCTTAGCCCGACCCCCAACTAGTTTTTTTGTCACATGTCACACTTTTTTGTCCCGCGATACCGTGGCTAGGGAAGCTAATTTCTATGCTATTCATTACATTACATTACATTACAAACAAGTAAAAAATCCCACTTTTAAAGCGAAATGGTCCGAAATAACCGAAGGTATCTGCGTCGATCATATACCTTCCAAATGACAAAATAACACTATTATGATAAACGAAGGAGGCATTATATCGATTGATTATGGGGTGTCTTCTTCGGGGAGTCATTTCGGACTCGAATTGCGTTGCAAATTCCTCGTTCTATACAAAGTATAGAAGATAAGAGATCGGGGGTCCAGGGGGCTTGCCCCCTGGCGAGATATATATATATATATATATATATAATATCCGTAATATTATATACCTATCACTGGTTACATTATCACATTCTGTTATTGACCTAGGTATCCAATGTGACTTGAATCGTTGGATTCTGGAAGTCACTGGAGGGTCAGAGTCTTAATTATTTCACGCTCCTTGAACATTTTTGGAAAATGAAAGTCTGGTAGACAGTGAAACACGCATTCATGTTGGTACAGTGAAATTGGGTTATATCGTAGTTTTGTATAGTTATATTTATGTCTGCAAACGACTTGGCTGCAACAAGGAGAAAGAAATGCAACGTGGTTTAGATTCGTGTAGGCACAGAACGATATCTAAATAGCGCGGTGGTGAAAACTATTTACACATCAAACGGCCTGAAACGATTCAACCTTATTCGCTGTTTCAAGTGTAATTAGACGGGCCCTTGATGGCCTTGGGATGAATGACTTGAAGGGACGTGGAAAATCCAATCTCTTTTCCAGTCACTTATCCTTTACTTGGCAATTATGCAGGAATAAAGCCCATCAACTCTCAGTCGGTCGGAAGCTCTCATCCCTCACATTTGAGCTAAGCCGATAGCAATCCCATCAGTTCCAAGCACAAAGTGGGATCTTCAGTAGCGAGTTACCTCGGTTATTTACCGCAACTGGATTTACGGAAACGTCCCGTGGAATGGCCACAAAGAGAGACGTCACATCAAAGATATTACTCGCAATAGGATAAATATTAATTGGCGACGAACTCCGTATTTTGTTTTTCAGTCGAGGCCCTTTGGAAAAAACTTTGGGACACAACCAGAAAAAAAAAGACCTCGGCCGGTTTAATTCTGTTCGGTGATTAAGGTTTGGGCGAAGGAGAAGAGGCGCGCACAGATAAGAGATGAGGGAAGCTGGGCTCAAAGGGAAGGTACGGCCATGAGCGGGTGGTGGTACCTGTAGAGCTTTAGGGGGAGGTCGGCTTAAAACTGTCCTGCTCCTGCGGACCCGTTGGCAAATATCATTATTTTCAGAGAACCCTCGGAAAACCTCGGTTTTCCCTCTGGCCTTTTGTTTCCTCCTCCCTGAAATAGTTTCATTTCACTTCAAGAGCGCATTGTGAATATTGTTCCGCTCAACCGCACAATGAACCGCTTTTACTTTCCTTCTTTTCATGGCTTCATTATCAACTTGCAAAATCCGGCGATGATGGATTCATAATTTATGTTGGTCGAAAACCTGCTACCCATGTCATTCGTGAGTAATAATTTCATTTCATTTCATAATGAAACAGGATATGTATTGGTTTATTATTTTCAATAATGAACCATTGGAATCGAGCAAGAAAAAAACGATTCTTACCCCCCCTCAAAATGTGATGGTTTACGTTTCAAGGTATGTAGAATCCAAAACTGCAATAAAAATATTTCTGTCTGTCCGCCGTACGCCGTACGGGCCACTTTTCTTAGTTACCATGAAAAAAAATTGATGAAATTCGGGTTATAGGTTCCGTTCGGCGTCTAGTTGGTCCTCAAAGCTCGACGTTACTGTCAGTCATCTCTGAGGGGTTCAAAATAGGGGTTGAAATTTTCAGAACGCCTATACCTTTTTTTTACATGGATTTTTTTACGGTTTTATATAGTTCTCGAACTTGGGAGCTTATTAAGACCACCCGGAGCACCATACTTCCAGCCGTTCGTTCACAGTAACACCCCGAAGTTTGCACCGACAGGCATTTTCGACACCAGTGTGAATGAAATTGTATACAATTCAAACCAAATCTCGTCACCAGGGACGCGCCGACAATAGGAAATTGGCCGGAGATAAAATCATTGCTAGGGATCACCTGATTTTATAGGCGGAGTATGAGGTCGAGTTGGTTGTTCAGTGATATTATTTCATTTGAAAAATGATATGGCTCTTTTGGAGTTTGTTGATAGGTAGTGAAATTTGAACAAACGTTGAAGTATTATTGATGGGTAAATTATTACTACACGATGGTAAACTAACTTTCAACGGATTGTATTGGTGGGCAAATTATTACACAATGGCAAATTATTACACAACGGTAAATTATTACACAACGGCTCATCTACCCAGAAGGGGCTGGATTTTGTTCATAGGTACTTTTGCAACTTGAACAACCGTTGAAGTATTATTGATGGGTAAATTATTACACAATGGCAAATTATTCCACAACGGCAAATTATTACACAACGGCAAATTATCTACACCACGGTACCTAATGTGTTGCACAACGGTAAATTATTACACAACGGCTCATCTACCGAGAAGGGGCTCGATTTTGTTGATAGGTACTTTTGCAACTTGAACAAACGTTGAAGTATTATTGATGGGCAAATTATTACACAACGGTTCATTATTCTATCTCCGTATAAGGGGAACCTATACAGGTAAATTATTACACAACGGTTTAGGTAGGTACCTAGTAAAGAATACGGGGTTAGGTACTAACCTACATAGCACATATGTTGTATAGAAGGGTTATCTATACGGAGACCTGGGATCTGCAACAGGAGGGTATTCTGTACAAAATAATAAACTGTTGTGCAGGGATTTGCAGCGTTTTTTATTCAGAAATGTGGATATTTGTCATGGCTACGTATATTTATGACACATAACACCAGCAGTTTGAGTTCCAGAGAGTAAAACTGGGTTCACATTGACGCTTAATCGACGTAAAACGCGCAAAACTCAAACGCGTAATTGAATTTGATTGGGTCATGTGGTTTACGCTCTTTACGCGCGACGACTTTCGAACCAGAGTGTCCAACATAAAAAATTCTAGATATTTACGCGCTTTACGGATCTGCGCGTGCGTTCTGCGCTGGCGGAGGCTGGAGCAAAGGCTATCTCTCGACTTTACGTCCGTAACTAGTGTTGTCCGTGTGAACGGTTTGACGCTTTTACGCGCTTTACGTCGATTACGCGTCATTGTCTGCATAGAGGTTGCTTGGTAAATTTAGGAGGAACCAGGTAGAGGGGCTAAGGTACTGGGAGATATTATTATTTGATCGTTGTAGACTCGATTGAAGGGAATTTTCAGGGGTTGTTAACGTAGGTATTCTTAGCGATTTCATGTTCCCGCAAAATGTTTAGCTGTCAAATTTTCAATAAAAAAAAAAAAAAAATAAAAAAATAAATTGGATGGTAATATGGACTATGCGGGGAATATTGAAAAGGTACAGTGAGGAGTATGGGATCAATTCTATTTTCATGTAGGTTAATATGGAATGGGTTAGAATTTTTAATTATTTTCAGTGAACAAAAAAAAAGCTGCAAATTCCTGCACAACGGTTTATTATTTTGTACAGAATACCCTTCTGTTACAGATCACAGCTCTCTGTATAGATAACCCGTCTACATAATATAATAATTATGTACTACTCTATACATATGTGAATCGCAGACCCTACGTAGGTTAGTACCTAACCCCGTACTCGTTACTAGGTACCTATTCGCGAGTTAAATGTTAATAAAGTACATAATACAGCCGATGACAAACAGTAACTAAAACGGCAAAAAGAAATGCAAATAATGAAGTTCAAAAGGAAAATTGTTGATGTGGAGTGAAATAGATGCCCCTTCTACGTGGATCACTGTTTTCTGTGGTCAATACATATAATGAACCGTTAATAACTTGCCCATCAATAACACTTCAACGGTTGTTCAAGCTGCAAAAGTACCGATCAAAAAATGTCCAGCCCCTTCTTGGTAGATGAACCGTTGTGTAATAATTTACCGTTGTGTAATCATTTACCATTATGTAATAACTTACCGTTGTGTAAACATTTGCCGTTGTGTAATAATTTAACATTTTGTAATAATTTATAACCATCAATAATTCTTCAACGTTTGTTCAAGTTTCACAAGTACGTACCGTCAAAATCCAATAGCCCATCACTTATCAAATGAAATAATATCGTAGGACAACCAACTTTACTTCATACAGCCATCCTTGATCATAATCCCTCCCTAGCGATCATATCCGTGCCGGATATAATATACCGTTTGATTCACGATCGTGTTGACAAAGATTTCTGGTGCACACGAACAGCTGGACGTAAAATGTTCCAGGTGGTCTCAAAAAGTTGTTTAGCTCAAGACAAATTTAATAACGTAAAAAAACCATACCCTTCTATCGAAAGTTTTCGGGATACGGCGTTCTGAAAATTGCAACCCCTATTTTGAAACCCTTAGAGATGACTGACAGTAACGCCGAGCTTGGAGGGCCAACTAGACCCCGAACGGAACCTATAACCCGAATTTCATCAATTTTGTTTCATGGTAACTAAGAAAAGTGGCCAGTACGGCGTACGGCGGACAGAGAGAAATATTTTTATTGCATTTTCGGATTCTACATACCTTGAAACGTATGCCATCAAATTTTGAGGGGGGTTAGAATTTTTTTTGGTTTTTCAATAATGAACCATTGGAATCGAGCATGAAAAAAAAAATTCTTACCCCCCCTCAAAATTTGATGGTTTACGTTTCAAGGTATGTAGAATCCAAAACTGCAGTAAAAATATTTCTGTCTGTCCGCCGTACGCCGTACGCCGTACGGGCCACTTTTCTTAGTAACCATGAAAAAAAAATTGATGAAATTCGGGTTATAGGTTCCGTTCGGCGTCTAGTTGGTCCTCGAAGCTCGACGTTACTGTGAGTCATCTCTAAGGGGTTCAAAATAGGGGTTGAAATTTTCAAAACGCCTATACCATCTTTTTACGTAAATATTTTTACGGTTTTAAATAGTTCTTGAACTTGCGAGTTTTTTAAGACCATCCGGAGCATCGTACGTCCAGCCGTTCGTTCACAGTAAGGCCCCGAAGTTTGCACCGACAGGCATTTTCGACTCCAGTGTGAATGAAATTGTATACAATTCAAACCAAATCTCGTAACCAGAGACGCGCCCACAATAGGAATTTGTGAATACGGCCAATCATTGGTAGGGATCACCTGATTATATTGGCGGAGTATGAAGTCGAGTTGGTTGTTCTGTGATATTATTTAATTTGAAAAATGATGGCTCTTTTGGAGTTTGTTGGTAGGTAGTGAAACTTGAACAAACGTTGAAGTATTATTGATGGGTAAATTATTACTACGGTAAATCATTACTCAACGGCAAATTATTACACAACGGTTCATTATACCATCTACGTAGAAGGGGCTGGAGTTTGTTGGTAGGTACTTTTGCAACTTTTTTCACTCCTCATCAACAATTTCTTTTCAGAACTTCATTATGTGTGTTTCTTTTTGTTAGGTACTGTTTGTCATCGGTTTCATGCTCGATTCCAATAGTTCATTATTGAAAAAACGCTGCAAATCCCTGCACAACGGTTTATTATTTTGTATAGAATACCGTTCTGTTACAGATCACAGCTCTATGTATAGATAACCCGTCTATATAATATAATATGTACTATTCTATGCATATTATGTAGATCGCAGACCCTCCGTAGGTTAGTACCTAACCCCGTACTCGTTACTAGGTACCTACCTAAATCACGAGTTAAATGTTGCTAAAATAATTCTGCCGATGACAAACAGTACCTAACAAAAAGAAACACACATAATGAAGTTCTGAAAAGAAATTGTTGATGGGGAGTGAAAAAAGTTGCAAAAGTACCTACCAACAAACTCCAGCCCCTTCTACGTAGATGATATAATGAACCGTTGTGTAATAATTTACCGTTGAGTTATGATTTACCGTAGTAATAATTTACCCATGAATAATACTTCAACGTTTGTTCACGTTTCACTACCTACCAACAAACTCCAAAAGAGCCATCATTTTTCAAATTAAATAATATCACAGAACAACCAACTCGACTTCATACTCCGCCAATATAATCAGGTGATCCCTACCAATGATTGGCCGTATTCACAAATTCCTATTGTGGGCGCGTCTCTGGTTACGAGATTTGGTTTGAATTGTATACAATTTCATTCACACTGGAGTCGAAAATGCCTGTCGGTGCAAGCTTCGGGGCCTTACTGTGAACGAACGGCTGGACGTACGATGCTCCGGATGGTCTTAAAAAACTCGCAAGTTCAAGAACTATTTAAAACCGTAAAAATATTTACGTAAAAAAATGGTATAGGCGTTTTGAAAATTTCAACCCCTATTTTGAACCCCTTAGAGATGACTCACAGTAACGTCGAGCTTCGAGGACCAACTAGACGCCGAACGGAACCTATAACCCGAATTTCATCAATTTTTTTTCATGGTAACTAAGAAAAGTGGCCCGTACGGCGTACGGCGTACGGCGTACGGCGGACAGACAGAAATATTTTTATTGCAGTTTTGGATTCTACATACCTTGAAACGTAAACCATCAAATTTTGAGGGGGGTAAGAATTTTTTTTTTTCATGCTCGATTCCAATGGTTCATTATTGAAAATAATAAACCAATAATAAACCAACAAGTCTGCCAATTTGAATAGTATAGCTTCCTCATTTGAATCAAATGAACGTCTAGAATAATTGGGTAGGTTCGTTTCGATACTGGACCATCTGTGATCCAAACCATGTGTACCCTTAACATTTCTGCTCTACGACTATTTTTCGCCTAGTTAGAAGCGTTGAAAGGATATTGTCAACATTTCATATTCGCGCATACGCAGACGAAAGTTAAATTACGATTCCAATGAAATTCATTTAGAACTGTCACAGTATTATTCCTGATCGACCCTCCAAGTTTGAACTCATTTCAACGACATTTAGGGTTATTATGGACGTTTCAAGTATTTCACGTTTTCGCATGCGCAGAGGGAAGTTACCGTACTTTTTCAATGATTTTGGTAGGGGGACCATCTGTGACCCAACCCGCATCTACCCTCCTAATTTCAGCCCATTTCGATAATTATCTCGGGTAGCTATGGACGTTACAAGGAATTGACCACAGACACGGAACCAAAAATGTTCCTCTATGGAGATTTTCATTTTGGAGGTCATGAATTTATTTTTTTTTACTCAGTCGCGAATCCAAGGCTTCCCTACCGTCAGTAGTGAGGAAGCAAAAAAAAAAGAGGAAAAAAGTATTGAAGGGCAATATTATGGACCAGGCTGGTAAAATGGAATAGGTACAGACAGGAATATGAAATACTATTTTCATGTAGGGTAATATTGTGTAGGTTAGCATTTTAAGAATAATGGGGAATACCGACGAATTTTTCAGTTTTATTTATTTATTTTTCATGTTCTATCCGAAAGTAGACACTGAGATGAGCTGTTACACAGGTAATATTTCTCCTTTGGACGAGACATAAGAAAATGAGTTACTTTTTAATTAAATGAGGAAGTTTTATATTTATAATCCACGACTTTGTGGTGAGCTGTGGCATCGATACTACTGTCCGAGAAGTCGCAGTTTCTGTTTTGCTATGCTTTAGCCTGGAGGGAGAAGTAGCGGCGATGGCATCATTGCCGCACTCCACGTAATCTTTGAAACAAATGTATTCCATTCCGGCGAGCCGATTGGAATTTTCCGATCAACAAACAACACAAAAAGCAAATTTGGTGGGAAAAATCAGGATTTCCAGAACCACGGATATTCCCCTTTGCTAGAGAAAAAAAAACCAAGTTATTTTCAATTTATTCAATCACTTTCAGGCGATGTGCTCGGCCTTATTCTTCTTGGTATTCCATACTGCTCGAATCGCCATGTTGGAGAATGAACCAGCCTCAACTACCTGTGATCATCAGTTAATTAACTCAACTCCCGTACAGGCTATTACAACAGTTTTACAACGGTTTTGGCGGTTTGATGAGTACACTTATCAATTTAGGAACACTTAGTTCCACACAAATCAGGTTCTTGAAAAATATATTAATACGGTTTTGTACCGCGGTAATCCTCTCTGCTGGCATGTTGCTGACTGCCGTTCGCCTGTGAGCTCTGTCGAAGATGTTTGACCTGCTTTTGCTAGTTTGCACCACCTTACTACCCGAGATTCCGTATTACCCAAGTATTCCATTCCATATTACCCTAGCAGTCCATATTACCCTAGCAGTCCATATTACCCTAGTATTCCATATTACCCTAGTATTCCGTAATTCCCTTCGTTCCTCCTACCTAAACCATGAGGATTGTTGTGGATTTGATATTTAAACCGTGAATAAATTGATTGATTGATTTGTGTAACAGATAATTATAGGTAAACTGAGCAGATCTCCTCCTGGGGCGGTGGGAATCATCTCGGTTCCCATGCCTTTGATCATTGATAACAGATGTGTGAACATTGATGTTCAAAACTGAAAGCCGCACATTCGAAGCCTTACATTGATGGGTTTTATTATCTGAGAGCGTCTAAGTATAATCTTGGCGAACGAGTTTGAAAATAAATTCACCCAGCATGAGTTACTGCGTTGGTGGACAAACGTATTGGAGATCTACCAATTGCCCCCCCCCCCCCTCCCCCAACTTCCACATTAAAACATTTGGTTTAGAGTAATCCGTGTACGTATTCATAATAGGTACCTAGTATTTTGTAGGACATTTGCTAGGATAGTTCGAATGAGAGGATTTTTTCAGTTAACCATCCGGGCCTTTGGGGAAATTTTGAAATAACATTCCCCACATTAACAAGGTTTGAAAAATGATCTAAATATGTGGAACATTAGAGAATTGCACCAGATTAAAGGAAGATGTTTGTTCGGACCATTGTGGTATGGGGGTTCGACGTTTTTTGCGTTTGTGCATGCGTAGTCGCTAGTACCGATCCGAATGCGACGAAATTCATACGAGACCACCTAGGATCTAACCCTGAACTACCTTCAGAATTTGAGCCAATTGAGACCATTGGGTTGTGGGTTATGGCAGTTCAACAGTTATCACAATTGGGCATGCACAGTCGCTACTACTGACGAATGCAACATATCGGACCAACTAGGACCTAACCCTGAACAACCCTGAACAACCTTAACATTTGAGCGAGTTTGGACCATTGTGTTGTGAGTAATATGGTGTCGACTTTTTCACGTTTGCTCATGCGCAGTGTCTACTACTGATCTGAACGTGACAAAATTCATGTGGGATCAACGAGGATCTAACCCCGAACTACCATCAAAATTTGAGCCAATTCGGACGGTTGGGTCGTGAGTTATGTGGGATCAAATTTTTCCAGTGTAGTGAATGGTATGTAGCGGTCATTCACTACTACCTATAGCGGTGTGTGGTTGTGCCCAGCCCGGTTCCAACACTAAAGGATGTCAACATTTTATGTGGGATCTTTTAGGATGTGCGGTTGTACCCGGCTGGTTCCAGCACTGGAGGCTGTCACCAATTCAACGGGATCTTCTAGGACGTGTGCCCGGTTGGTTCCAACGCTGGAGGCTGTCACCAATTCCGGGATCTTTTCGGGTGCGTTTGCCTGGTAGGTTCCAACACTAAAGGCTGTCACCTAATCCAGGATCTTTTAGGTTAGGAGAGAGGAGGAGCGAGGTGAGAGAGTAGTCAGCGACTAGAGGAGAGCGTAGAATGGCTAGAAAGGCAAAGGAGGCGAGTTTTTATAGCCCTGAGGGCTATCTCCGTCCATCCTCCAGCTAGTGGAGGATGGTGGGGATCCCCACTAGGTTCCTCAGTGCTCTTGAGTCTTTCATCCCCACTTCTAAGTTTATTTGCGAGATCTAATGTTTACAGGGAGTGGTTCTGGGAGGATACCACGACATCCACGTTTGCACATGCGCAGTCTTTACTACTGATCACAACGACGAAATCCGTAATGGGACCAAATAGGACCTAACCCAGACAATTTGGACCATTAGGTCGTGAGTTATGGTGGCTCGAACACACGAAAACACACCCAACTAGGTACCTGGAGGAGAAATACCCATAATGATACTCAACTAGGACCTGAAATTCCCATTTATTCGATGGAATCGTGTTCAACGTGGTCGAAAATAGGGAAATCCACTTTTTCCCTCTCAAAAATGATGAAAATTGTCTGCCTCGACCACTCCCAGGATTTACGATGTGTGTCCTACAACTTGAAAAATGCAAAACTATTATTATTATACTATGAGTTATTTGAATAAAAGGAAAAAAAAACCAGTCATGCAGCATGACTTAATGAGCGAATTTTCAAAGAAATATTCGAATTAATGGCTATGGTTTTGAATAAAGGAAAACTTCGGTCTAAAATTTGGTTTTCTATGTATATTCTCTTCGTATTTATTTTAATTTGTACGTTTTGTCCATCCTGATTCTACCGTTTGTTTATTACGTAATTGTACTAAGTGCTTATTTATTTGATCGCTGTGGGTAAATTCAAGGAGTTGTACTAATCGTTTGCCTCCCCCTTTTTTGCTTCGAACTCTCGTCTTCAATTAATACTTCTCACATATTTCAATCTGACCACTCTAAGGGGGTGGGGGGGGGGGGGGGGGTAAGAGTTTAAAGATTATCCTAGTTTTGGGTAATTTTTGCGCACTTTAAATGCTCTAATTTAAGAACGGATTTAGATATCTAAAATCCGATTTCACTATCGTGTTCAGCGTGCAAAAACCTTTAAAATGAGGAGTCACTTGTTAGAAAATAACATTTTGGGGATTTTTGGGTAATTTTTGCGCACTTTAAATGCTCTAATTTGAGAACGGATCAAGATATCTAAAATCCGATTCCACCATCGTGTTCAGCGTGCAAAAACCTTTAAAATGAGGGGTCACTTGTTGGAAAATAACGTTTTGGGGATTTTTGGGTGATTTTTGCGCACTTTAAATGCTCTAATTTGAGAACGGATCAAGATATCTAAAATCCGATTCCACCATCGTGTTCAGCGTGCAAAAACCTTTAAAATGAGGGGTCACTTGTTAGAAAATAACATTTTGGGGATTTTTGGGTAATTATTGCGCACTTTAAATGCTCTAATTTGAGAACGGATCAAGATATCTAAAATCCAATTCCACCATCGTGTTCAGCGTGCAAAAACCTTTAAAATGATGGGTCACTTGTTGGAAAATAACATTTTGGGGATTTTTGGGTAATTTTTGCGCACTTTAAATGCGCCAAAACCCTCCTTAGAGTAGGCCAATTTCGCCCATCTTCGAACTTAGCCTTTCGATTGCCAAGATAGATTTTTTGTGCAAATTTGAGCTGTTTATCTCAATTCTATCGAGAGTTATCGTCTGGAGTGACACATATATAAATAAATATATATATAAATATATATATATATATATATATACATATAAAAAAGTGTTAAATTTCAGGAATCGTTTTAGAATGGTCTGAAACGGATTTCTATGAAGAAAATTTCCAAAAATTTATATTATTTAAATTTCGAAGCCATTGCAATAGCTTCATTTTCTTTGAAAATTCGCTAATAATAATAGTAATAATGAAATAAATCGTAGCGCGCTTTACACTTCCAGTGAATTTGTTCGCCTCCAACTGTAATCACGAACCTCCGAATGAAGTTGTTCCGACGATTTCATGCTTCAACTCGGAACCAAGCGTAGCACATTGAGCACATAAAAATACATTTATTAGAACGTACGACTTTCTTCTTTTTTAACCCATAAACTTTCAAACCAGAAAGAACGGCGACAGCGAACATATACCGCACTTGTTTAATGGACGAGCTGTCTGGTGGGGGGGGGGGGTTTGGAAAGGAACAATATCTTTTTGTGGCCGCGTTTCACAAAATCAATAGACTCCGGCGGCGGGGGGGGGGGGGGGGTGGCGTTGTTGCGAAGGACCCGGGCGGGTTGCGAAGGAGGTTTTATGGGCTTGCGAGGATTCTGTGCCTCCGTCTGGGACGAGGGTTTTCTCGAGTCTTTCTTAATCTAAAGATCCTTCACCGCCACTCTGAGGGGGTCGCCAGAGCTCCTCCCCCCCCCCATCATCCGAACTTGACGAAAACAGGGATTTGTTACACAGAGTTGCTTTGTTGTATTTATGTTACTGAAATACGGAGGAGGAATTATGAAGAGAAAGTTGCGAGTGGGAAATTAATAGTTTCTTTTTTATTATTTTCAATGAACCTTTAGAATCGAGCATGAAAACGCTGCAAATCCCTGCACAACGGTTTATTATTTTGTATAGAATACCCTTCTGTTACAGATCACTGCTCTATGTATAGATAACCCGTCTATATAATTTTGGTTATGTACTATTCTATACATATAATGTAGATCGCAGACCCTCCGTAGGTTAGTTCCTAACCCCGTACTCGTTACTAGGTACCTACCTAAATCACGAGTTAAATGTTGCTAAAATAATTCTGCCGATGACAAACAGTACCTAACAAAAAGAAACGCACGTAATGAAGTTCTGAAAAGAAATTGTTGATGAGGAGTGAAAAAAGTTGCTAAAGTACCTACCAACAAACTCCAGCCCCTTCTACGTAGATGGTATAATGAACCGTTGTGTAATAATTTACCAATGAGTAATGATTTACCGTAGTAATAATTTACCCATCAATAATACTTCAACGTTTGTTCAAGTTTCACTACCTACCAACAAACTCCAAAAGAGCCATCATTTTTCAAATTAAATAATATCACAGAACAACCAACTCGACTTCATAATCCGCCAATATAATCAGGTGATCCCTGCCAATGATTTTATCTCCGCCAAATTTCCTATTGTGGGCGCGTCTCTGGTTACGAGATTTGGTTTGAATTGTATACAATAATTTCATTCACACTGGAGTCGAAAATGCCTGTCGGTGCAAACTTCGGGGCCTTACTGTGAACGAACGGCTGGACGTACGATGCTCCGGATGGTCTTAAAAAACTCGCAAGTTCAAGAACTATTTAAAACCGTAAAAATATTCACGTAAAAAATGGTATAGGCGTTTTGAAAATTTCAACCCCTATTTTGAACCCCTTACAGATGACTCACAGTAACGTCGAGCTTCGAGGACCAACTAGACCCCGAACGGAACCTATAACCCGAATTTCATCAATTTTGTTTCATGGTAACTAAGAAAAGTGGCCCGTACGGCGTACGGCGGACAGACAGAAATATTTTGGTTTATTATTTTCAATAATGAACCATTGGAATCGAGCATGAAAAACGCTGCAAATCCCTGCACAACGGTTTATTATTTTGTATAGAATACCCTTCTGTTACAGATCACAGCTCTATGTATAGATAACCCGTCTATATAATATAATATGTACTATTCTATGCATATTTATGTAGATCGCAGACCCTCCGTAGGTTAGTACCTAACCCCGTACTCGTTACTAGGTACCTACCTAAATCACGAGTTAAATGTTGCTAAAATAATTCTGCCGATGACAAACAGTACCTAACAAAAAGAAACACACATAATGAAGTTCTGAAAAGAAATTGTTGATTAGGAGTGAAAAAAGTTGCAAAAGTACCTACCAACAAACTCCAGCCCCTTCTACGTAGATGGTATAATGAACCGTTGTGTAATAATTTACCGTTGAGTAATGATTTACCGTAGTAATAATTTACCCATCAATAATACTTCAACGTTCGTTCAAGTTTCACTACCTACCAACAAACTCCAAAAGAGCCATCATTTTTCAAGCGAAATAATATCACAGAACAACCAACTCGACTTCATACTCCGCCAATATAATCAGGTGATCCCTACCAATGATTGGCCGTATTCACAAATTCCTATTGTGGGCGCGTCTCTGGTTACGAGATTTGGTTTGAATTGTATACAATTTCATTCACACTGGAGTCGAAAATGCCTGTCGGTGCAAACTTCGGGGCCTTACTGTGAACGAACGGCTGGACGTACGATGCTCCGGATGGTCTTAAAAAACTCGCAAGTTCAAGAACTATTTAAAACCGTAAAAATATTTACGTAAAAAAATGGTATAGGCGTTTTGAAAATTTCAACCCCTATTTTGAACCCCTTAGAGATGACTCACAGTAACGTCGAGCTTCGAGGACCAACTAGACGCCGAACGGAACCTATAAACCGAATTTCATCAATTTTTTTTCATGGTAACTAAGAAAAGTGGCCCGTACGGCGTACGGCGGACAGACAGAAATATTTTTATTGCAGTTTTGGATTCTACATACCTTGAAACGTAAACCATCAAATTTTGAGGGGGGGTAAGAATTTTTTTTTTCATGCTCGATTCCAATGGTTCATTATTGAAAATAATAAACCAAAAAAAAATTCTTACCCCCCCTCAAAATTTGATGGTTTACGTTTCAAGGTATGTAGAATCCAAAACTGCAATAAAAATATTTCTGTCTGTCCACCGTACGCCGTACGCCGTACGCCGTACGGGCCACTTTTCTTAGTTACCATGAAAAAAAATTGATGAAATTCGGGTTATAGGTTCCGTTCGGCGTCTAGTTGGTCCTCGAAGCTCGACGTTACTGTGAGTCATCTCTAAGGGGTTCAAAATAGGGGTTGAAATTTTCAAAACGCCTATACAATTTTTTACGTAAATATTTTTACGGTTTTAAATAGTTCTTGAACTTGCGAGTTTTTTAAGACCATCCGGAGCATCGTACGTCCAGCCGTTCGTTCACAGTAAGGCCCCGAAGTTTGCACCGACAGGCATTTTCGACTCCAGTGTGAATGAAATTGTATACAATTCAAACCAAATCTCGTAACCAGAGACGCGCCCACAATAGGAATTTGTGAATACGGCCAATCATTGGTAGGGATCACCTGATTATATTGGCGGAGTATGAAGTCGAGTTGGTTGTTCTGTGATATTATTTAATTTGGAAAATGATGGCTCTTTTGGAGTTTGTTGGTAGGTAGTGAAACTTGAACAAACGTTGAAGTATTATTGATGGGTAAATTATTACTACGGTAAATCATTACTCAACGGTAAATTATTACACAACGGTTCATTATACCATCTACGTAGAAGGGGCTGGAGTTTGTTGGTAGGTACTTTTGCAACTTTTTTCACTCCTCATCAACAATTTCTTTTCAGAACTTCATTATGTGTGTTTCTTTTTGTTAGGTACTGTTTGTCATCGGCAGAACTATTTTAGCAACATTTAACTCGTGATTTAGGTAGGTACCTAGTAACGAGTACGGGGTTAGGTACTAACCTACGGAGGGTCTGCGATCTACATAATATGTATAGAATAGTACATATCATATTATATAGACGGGTTATCTATACATAGAGCTGTGATCTGTAACACAAGGGTATTCTATACAAAATAATAAACCGTTGTGCAGGGATTTGCAGCGTTTTTATTGCAGTTTTGGATTCTACATACCTTGAAACGTAAACCATCAAATTTTGAGGGGGGGTAAGAATTATTTTTTTTTCATGCTCGATTCCAATGGTTCATTATTGAAAATAATAAACCAAAAATGGAAAAGCTCGGCGTTACTGTCAGTCACCTCTAAGGGGTTAAAAATAAGTGTTGACATTTTCAGAACGCCGTATCTCGAAAACTTTTGATAGAAGGGTATGGTGTTTTTTACGTTATTAAATTTGTCTTGAGCTAAACAATTTTTTGAGGCCACCCGGAGCATTGTACGTCCAGCCATTCGTGTGCACCGAAAAGCTTCGTCCACATGATCGTGAATCAAACGGTATAAATCCGGCCAGGATATCATCACGAGGGAGCACCTGATTATAATCAAGGATGGCTGTATGAAATCGAGTTGGTTGTTCCGCGATGTTATTTCATTTGATGTGATAGACTGGATTTTGTTGGTAGGTACTTGTGAAACTTGAACAAACGTTGAATTATTATTGATGGGCAAATTATTACACAACGGTAAATTATTACACAACGGCAAATTATTACGCAACGGTTCATTATACCATCTACGTAGAACGGGCTGGAGTTTGTTGATAGGTACTTTTGCAACTTGAACAACCGTTGAAGTATTATTGATGGGCAAGTTACGAGTATTACACAACGGTTCATTATAGGTGTTGACCACAGAAAACAGTGATCTACGCAGAAGGGGCATCTATTTCACTCCACATCAACAATTTTCCTTTAGAACTTCATTATTTGCGTTTCTTTTTGCCGTTTTAGTTACTGTTTGTCATCGGCTGTATTATTTTAGCAACATTTAACTCGTGATTTAGGTAGGTACCTAGTAACGAGTACGGCGGACAGACAGAAATATTTTCATTGCATTTTCGGATTCTACATACCTTGAAACGTAAATCATCAAATTTTGAGGGGGGGTTAGACTTTTTTTTTCAATGCTCGATTCCAATGGTTCATTATTGAAAATAATAAACCAAAAAAATTCAAAAAATTTAACCCCCCCCTCCCCCCTCATCAAAATTTGATCGTTTCCGTTTCAAGGTGCGTAGAATCCGAAAACGGAATTGAGAAAAAAAGAAGGGGGGGGGGGGGACTGTTCGTCCGCCGTACTTCGTTTTTCTTACTTACCATGAACCAAAATTAATAAAATTTGGTTTGTGGGTCCAATTTGGGGTCTAGTTGGAAGCTCGGCGTTACTGTCATTCATCTCTAAGGGGTTAAAAATAGGGGTTGAAAATTACAGGGCGAACTCGGGAAGTTTTTATTAAGGCTACCCCGAGCATCAATTTGGAATGCTTCAAAAATTCGATCTCTTATAAGGTCCCTATTGCCTTGAGATATGCTCCTGCTGTCCTCAGATGTCCTAACGACTTTTCCACAGCTAAATATTAAAAACTTTATTTTCCTGGTTGATAGCGGCAAGTCATGAACAGTGTACCTCCTTTCTGACGAGTATTTTTATTCCTGATTTAATTTGCCTATGTAAGATTGGTATGTGTGATCTTGAGTTAAATTGTCGTATACCTTGTATTATAGGTATATTACTAATTATGCATGTTTGCTTACATAATAAGCCCTGTACTGCTGGCACACAGAGAGTGACTCCCCTCCCGCAACACAAAGCTTAGCTATAATGTGGGAGGGTAATTTTCCTGATAAAAGCAAATTGTTCTGTTACATGATATGGAAAAAATAAATGATTCAATTCAATTCAATTCAATTACAGTAAGGCCCTGAAGTTTGCAACGGAATCTCCGTCAACATGATCGTGAGTGTAAGCCCAGATATTGCTAGGGAACAGCTGATTATAATCGCGCATGGCTGTATGCAGTCGAGTTGGTTGTTTTATGGTATAATTTCATCATTTCAGTGATCTACGCAGAAGGGCTGTACTGATAAAAAATGTACCGTTGTATACTATTTTGCAGCGTTTCCCACTTAGAGTTTCTCGCGAAATAGCAGGATGTGGTGTTGAATTTGCATTCAGTTGTCTGTCACCATCTCCAGTCAAATTCAAGGTTTTCAAATCAAAATCAAGATTTTTCGAGTCGGATTCAATGTTTTCAAATCAAAATCAAGGTTTTCCGAGTCAAATTCAAGTTTCTCCAAATCAGCGTTTTGGGAAAAATCCATCTTGGCAAACTGATAGCAACCCCCGCCCATCTGGGTACTGAAAGAGCGCCTGACTGGATAGAGCTTACCTGTGATTGTTTAATTTTGAGACGACTAGGTTTATGCAATGAAGACCAGGGACAACGAACTGGGCACAACAGTTTACATTTCCCGTACGTGGTAACAACAGATGGGTAACTTGTATGACGCATTTAGTTCATAGTTTTCCAGTTCATCTTGTTGTGAATCTACGTTTCACTCAGTTGTTGTGAGTCAGGTGAAACTTTTACCCCTGATTCAATAAGAGCAATTGATGCCCAGTCCGCAGTGTCGTTTTTATTTCTAATATCAGATTCATCTCAATCCAAACTTTCAACTGCAATTTTGAAGTCTGTAAAGTGTTGCCGTAATAATCCCTCTCATAAAAATATGTTACTCTCTATTCTTATGTTACTCTCATTTACGATTTATTCCGTACAATAAAAAAGCCTTCCTGAGGTGATTGATTCTCCGTGTCAGTTACATCACAGTTAGCAGTATTATAAGAAGTATGAAGGAGAAATGGAGGTGGAATTCGTAGATTTTGACCTCAGAATCGTATTTAGCTCCCTCGAAATCCCTAGCATCCTAATTTTCAGCTCCGAAATCCGGGTAGTTCGGCGAGTTTTGTGTGTATTCGACTAACTACAGGTTTGGAAGCTTGACAAGTCCGTACACGGTCAACCTCGCTTTAAATCTCAAGCTTCAAACTTATTTTCAACCGCAGGTTGCCCGTCAAGCCATCAGACCCCAAGGACTTTTCGTCATACTTGGCTATGCAGTCGAGAGAAAGGGAAAGAACCATTGACTCATTTTAACCAAAAGGTCCGGCACGACTTTCTCGCTACTGACGGCATTGGAGTCGATTTCACGAGAACACGTGGGTGGTTGTGGAGTTGGAATGGAATTTACATCCTTTTGAATTTCCTCGCGGGTCTGACAGTTTGAAGAGCACACAAGCGGCCTCTGTTCGGCCTATTCGGCGTAGAACTAGAAACGTCAACAACAGTTGACGGGTGCGTAGGCATATGACAGCTGGACAATACACGCATGCAGGAGATCTTGTTTATTGAATGGACCTGTGGGTACTCGATTGAAAACGAAATGCGAGCTTATCCTGTAAAGAAAGGTACGCTGTACCATCCAGTACACTACAACATGCAGTATGTCTGACCGATATCGAGGTCCGTCCTGTTGGTTTTGGAAAACTTCGTTCTTCAATTTTGATTTATTGTTTTCAATGATGAACCTTTGGAACCGAACACGGGAAAAAAAAGAAGTGTCCCCCCCCTTCCACTCACAAACTTTGGTGGTTTGCGTTTCAAGTACGTAGAATCAGAAAATGGAGCAAAAAATTCTGTCCGTCCTTCATACGCCTTATCCTCCTTATCACTTATCCTACCATGAACCAAAATTAATGAAATTCGGTTTTTTGGTCCGATTTGGGGTCTAGCTGGGCTGCAAAGCTCGGCTTTACTGTCAGAAATGTGTAAGATTTTTGTTAAATGACGTTTGTTAATCGATTCCGAATTTGAAGAGTTATTGAGACCACCCTGAGCATTATACGTCCAGTTGTTCGTTCCCCGTAAGCCGCTTAGAAAAACCGGTTATCGACAAAGAACCGGTGAAATAACCAGTAACGTGAACACCTGCGTTATTGGAATAACTACATCGCTTCTCGTATTGGTCAGCAGGAGAGACAGACTTTCTGGGGTTATGGATTTACGTACCTATCCACGAGTGTTCAGTTCCTGCTGCGACACCTCTGTTTTAATTTAGCACTTTCATTTGTTTCACATGTTGGTGTCTGAGGAAAGTACTATTTCTACCATTGTACCAAGTACGAATTTTTCTTTCAATTGACTCACAACTAATTTTGGTTTATTATTCTGAAAATAGAACCATTGGAATCGAGCTTGAAAAAAAAAAAAAAAATTCTAACCCTCCCTCACAATTAGATGGTTTACGTTTCAAGGTATGTAGAATCCGAAAATGCAATAAAAATATTTCTGTCTGTCCGCCGTACGCCGTTCGCCGTACTGGCCACTTTTCTTAGTTACCATGAAACAAAATTGATGAAATTCGGGTTATAGGTTCCGTTCGGGGTCTAGTTGGCCCTCCAAGCTCGGCGTTACTGTCAGTCATCTCTAAGGGTTTCAAAATAGGGGTTGCAATTTTTCAAACGCCGTATCCCGAAAACTTTCGATAGAAGGGTATGGTTTTTTTACGTTATTAAATTTGTCTTGAGCTAAACAATTTTTTGAGACCACCCGGAGCATTGTACGTCCAGCCGTTCGTGTGCACCAAAAAGCTTCGTCAACACGATGGTGAATCAAACGGTATAAATCCGGCCCGGATATCATCGCTAGGGAGCACCTGATTATAATTAAGGATGGCTGTATGAATTCGAGTTGGTTGTTCTGCGATATTATTTTATTTGATAAGTGATGGAATATTGGATTTTGTTGGTAGGTACTTGTGAAACTTGAACAAGCGTTGAAGTATTATTGATGGGCAAGTTATTACACAGCGGTTCATTATAGGTATTGACCGCAGAAAACAGTGATCTACGCAGAAGGGGCATCTGTTTCACTCCACATCAACAAAATCCTTTAGAACTTCATTATGTGCGTTTCTTTTTTCCGTTTTAGTTACTGTTTGTCATCGGCTGTATTATTTTAGCAACATTTAACTCGCGAATTGGGTAGGTACCTAGTAACAAGTACGGGGTTAGGAACTAACCTACGGAGGGTATGCGATCTACATAATATGTATAGAATAGTACATATTATATTATATAGACTGGTTATCTATACAGAGAGCTGTGATCTGTAACAGAAGGGTATTCTGTACAAAATAAAAAACCGTTGTGCAGGGATTTTTAGCGTTTTTTTCTTCTCTAACATGGTAACTCAGCGTCTGCCCTCTCATAAACTGGCAACCGGTAATCAGGATAACCGGTTATCAGAGCAGGTCACTGGGTAACAACTGTTAGCGAATAACAAGTTTGTTGTTCATGGCCAAACGAATAACACGAGTCAAGTGAAAATTTATTTGATTTAGGACTGTCCTGGGAGAAGCAATAGGGTAGATACTGACTACAGAATACAGGATAATAGTAAATCTTTGTATTATAATTCGCAGCGTTTCATCAGTAGAATCGTTAACCTCTCAAAATAGTTGTTACAACATTTCTGAAGTTTCCTAATTCCAAATTTGTAGGAGCAGTGGCGTTGCTTGGAATTCTGCCACCCACTGCTAACCCTAAATTTACCACCATCCTATATTTGCAACTTTAAGCTGTTTGATTAAAAAAATCTGTTAAAAATCGATGATAGGCACGAGTTTGGAGGCACGCAGTAGTAATTGTAGTCCCGAAACCAGGGAAGCTACCTCAAAGCACCGCTTCATATCGACCAATAAGTTTGCTGCCAGTGCTTAGGAAGCTTTTTGAAAAAAGAGCTCGAGACAGTCCAGGAGACGATTAGAGGGAGCTATGGGGTCTTCCGGTCAAGAGCAATCCCCCACTACAACCAGGAAGTGGCACTCATCGCTGGACCGGCAGCCAGCGCTGGTCGCAGGTTGAAGAAGAGGCTCTTGAAAGACAACCAACCAAGACAACGCCACCACCACCACCATCACCACTACTCCCCAGTCTACCTAAAATCCCCATCCACGTTCCCTACATACTAATGCTATAAACACACGCCCCACATTCGCCAAAATTGGCAAAGTTTTGTTAATAAAATATTGATTGATTGAATAGATTCGTCATATCTTCCGGTTGTTAAAAGAGCTAGATTTGCCAATGTCAACATGAAAAGTGGTCTTCATAGGTATTAAATAATAAATTTTGATCAGTTTCAATTTAGCGAAGCTTCTGACACAACTGGCATTACTTAGGGTTATGGCAGCTGTGAGGAATATTCTCAGCATTATAACTTTACCAGATGACTCTCTTTCAGGTTTGGACTCAAAAATAAACTTGAAGTGAAATTTATTTGATTATTTAGAGTAAAATATATGACAAGCTTTTATTTAACTTCACAAAAATATAAGTGTAGTGATCGGCTGCTCCCTATTAACATGTAATAGCGTCACTTGAGGTGTAAGCCGCGTCTTGGCGGCTTCCCGGAGCGGGGTTCCCCTACCCCCCTCCGGGTCTGTAATAAGGGGTATAAAAAGGCGATGTATTTAACCAATAGACATGCATTCCAAGTCACAAACCGACTCAAGCAGTCTCGTGTACTCATTCCTAGATATAGCTCCCGCTGGATCATCACACTGGTCACCCCGACGACGAACACGCAACCTACACCGGCTACCGGCTTCTGCGAACATCGTCTCGCCCTTATCGCCTCTAGCGACTGCTCAACGCGCACCTTCGCTGGCTTCCTGCCTTCTGTGAACAACATCCCGCCTTCTCGCCTCTAGCGACGGCTCGATACGCACCTTCGCCGGCTTCCTGCCCTCTGCCAATAGCGCCCCGCATTCTCGCTTCCAGCGACGGCTTAAAACGCACATTCGCTTTGACCTTCAACGGACTTACAAAGGTCCTTTTCAGGACCACTGTCTGTTTCAGCCTTTCAGTTTCAGCCACCTCGGACTTTCGCGACCGCAACGCCGGCAGTGTCTTCTTACATCGGAGGAAAAGCCGAGAGTTGAGGTGTGTTCGCACAGCCTTTACGGCTCTACGTAAGGGGGGTCGTGCGTTGGCGCCCTCCGTCGGTCTTGTTCTCTACACGTCGTACCGAAGCCAGACGGAGACATTCGCCCCGTCGGAGACTACCGTGCCCTCAACAGACTCACCGTCCCCGATCGATACACGGTACCCCACCTCCACGACTTCACAACCGTACTTTTCAGGACGACTATACAGGGTGTCTTCTATCCAATGGATCACCCCCCTAAAATCGCCAAAATGAGGGTAAACGAAAAATTTTTTTTTTGAATCTTCATATTTTTTTGCGAGGATTTCAAAAATGAAAAAATTTTGCTGCGCGCAATTGCGCAACTATGCGCAACTGACACCAACTTTCTTATTTCAAATGGGGAACCCCCTTTTTTATTGCAAATTCGGATTCTACGCAAAATTTCATGAACTTTTGCGTAGAATCCGAATTTGCAATAAAAAAGGGGGGTTCCCATTTGAAATAAGAAAGTTGGTGTCAGTTGCGCATAGTTGCGCATTTGCGCGCAGCAAAATTTTTTCATTTTTGAAATCCTCGCAAAAAAATATGAAGATTCAAAAAAAAAAATTTTCGTTTACCCTCATTTTGGCGATTTTAGGGGGGTGATCCATTGGATAGAAGACACCCTGTATACAGTACGTTCGATCTCGCCCGCGCCTTCTTCCATTGCAGAATCAGCAAAAAGGACGTTCCGAAAACGACAATTCTCACCCCGTTCGGCGCCTACCAGTACAAAAGAATGAACTTCGGCTTAAGAAACGCAGCACAGACTTGGCAGAGATACATGGACCACGTCCTCCGAGATCTACCCTTCGTTTTCTGCTATTTAGACGACCTTCTAGTAGCCTCCAAAGATATCGAAGAACATTTTACTCACGTAAAATTATTACTCGTTACTCTATCAAAATACGGCCTCCAGGTCAACAAGGCGAAGTGTCAACTAGCCCACACATCTGTCAAGTTCCTCGGCCACATCGTATCACCTAGCGGAGTAACACCTCTGCCCGAACGAACGGCCCTCATCGCAAAGTTTCCTCGCCCTACTACGGTACAAGACCTCCGCACGCTCCTAGGCTTGATAAATTTTTATCACCGCGCCATACCTCGTGCTGCCGCTACACTCCGACCACTGATAGACATGATACCGCCCGACGCTCGGAAGAGAGATAAACGTCTACTTCAATGGTCTAGAAACGCCGAAACCGCGTTCGAAGAAGCGAAACACGTCCTCGAACGAGCAGTAACATTAGCGCATCCAGGCCCCACACAACCACTAGTCCTACACACAGACTCCTCGGACTTCGCCGTCGGCGCTGCGCTCCACTTCCTAGACGGTGACCATCTCAGACCACTAGGATTTTTCTCAAAATCCCTCAATCAAGCGCAGAGAAATTACAGCACGTTCGACCGAGAACTCCTCGCAATATATCTCGCCGTAGTACACTTCCGCCAGCAAATCGAGGGACGTACACTAACCGTCTTCACCAATCACAAACCTCTCACCACGGCCCTTACTACACAATCGAACACCGCTCCTCCGACCAGACTCCGTCACCTACGATTCATATCAGAATTCACCACGGATATAAGATACGCCGAGGGATCTTCAAACGTCATCGCCGATTATTTGTCCCGTCTACCACACACCGAAGATAACACTGGCCTGGACACACACGCGGTCGACAAATACCGACCTCCCTTCTCAACAAGAGAACTCTTCGAAGCCCAGTCCGCCGATGAACACACCCGCGAGATGAGCCTTCAAAGAAAAACAATCAACGGGTACGAGATCCTCTGCGAATTGTCAGATTCAGCACCACGACCCTATATACCTACATCTCTACGGCTCCCAGTTTTCCGGCACATACACGGACTATCGCATCAGGGAATAAAGGCTACGACCGCCCTGATCCGCGCCCGATACTATTGGCCAAATTTGACCTCCTCGGTTCGCCTCTTCACACGCGCCTGCCCTAGCTGCAACCGGGCGAAGATTACCCGGCACGTTCGAGCACCCCTAGGTACCTTTCCGGAATCAACACCGCTCTCACATCTACATGTTGATATCTTCGGACCACTTCCACCTTCCAGATCATACAAATTCGTTCTCTCGATGATCGACCGAGCAACCGGATGGTTCGAATGCGTCCCGTTATCAACAATAACAACGGAAAGCCTGATCAACGCCCTTCACGATAACTGGATCACCCGATTCGGTTCCCCGGCACACTTGACTTCCGACCAAGGGACCCAATTCGAATCAAACACCTTCCGATTATTCTGCGAAAAAATGGGGATAGAACTACATCACACGAACACATATCACCCGCAAGCCAACGGCCTTGTGGAACGCCTACACCGTGTCTTAAAAGACGCTATCATCGCTGCCTCCTCGTCAAGAACCTGGGCATCGGATCTCAACAGCCTCCTTCTCGGCCTACGCAACAGGCCAGGCCCCGACGGCTACTCGCCCTCACAACGACTTTTTTCGGCCACTCCACGACTTCCAGGGGACCTGTTCACACAACCACCACCCGCTACGGTACCGCTTCTAACACACGACTCGTACCGAAGATTCGCAGAGGCCTATTTGCCGAACACAATTCAGCGAGCAACACACGTATACGTAAGAGTCGATACACCGAAAGGTAAACTCGACCCCCCTTACGTAGGGCCTTTTCGAGTTCTCACAAACGACGGGAAGACTATTTGTTTCGAAAACAATGACTCCACGACACCAACAGTCTCCATTGATAGATGCAAGCCGACCCCGCCTCCCTCAACTGCGATTGGTCAAGAAAGCTCACTCCCTATTGGCCAACCAAATTCATCCGCGGATTCCGTGGGTATAAAATGCGGACCGCGACCCGCGAAGGTCATTCACTCTCACAATGGCACCGAACACACCTTCGCCTCCGGGCCATCACGACTCGCCAACGAGAAGAAGAAAGCCGATGCCAGTACTCCCGGGGAGGTGTCCCCCAACCACTACGATACGAGAAGCGATGGAAATCTCACGGTTCAACTCCGCCCCTATACCACCTCGGCCATCCATCAACCAGATGAATCAGAAGATGAAGCCACCACAGGGAATCACCCCACTTCATGTCAGCGGCCCGCCAGACGCCGCGGGAATACCCATAATGACCTACACGGCCACTCACAGGCAAACCATCACGCTGACGCTCCCGCCTTTCGCCAGGGAAGTGCTCCGACTGCTGCACACACGGCTGCCGCCGCCCACAGCTCCAGAGCATCGGGATACAGGTGTCCCCCGACACAATTACCACTGGGACCCAGGCAACAAACAAGAGGACGCAAGAGGAGCCGCCAACCGCTGCAGCTACGCCGCAAGTGCGGCCCATTTCACCTGCTCCAGCACCTCCTGCCTCGCCGCCCAGCATAGTCACTCCCGCCAGCCGCCCCTTGCAGAGGTCTCCCAGACGAGGCCCCCGACATTATCAGCGGAACCACCTCCGAGCACGCTCCCAGTTCCGAGCAAGCTCACGGATCCCGCACCGCAGCCGCCGCTAATGCAGGATGACACCGCAACAGCAAACCAAGACAACACGCAGCCTCTTCTACCTCCACCGACGCCTCAACACGATTCACCGTCGAAAATGAATTTATAATTGCAGTATTTAACTTCAATTCTGGGGGGAGCAGTGTAGTGATCGGCTGCTCCCTATTAACATGTAATAGCGTCACTTGAGGTATAAGCCGCGTCTTGGCGGCTTCCCGGAGCGGGGTTCCCCTACCCCCCTCCGGGTCTGTAATAAGGGGTATAAAAAGGCGATGTATTTAACCAATAGACATGCATTCCAAGTCACAAACCGACTCAAGCAGTCTCGTGTACTCATTCCTAGATATAGCTCCCGCTGGATCATCACAATAAGTATACCTGCTTGTTTAGGTCAAACCTTACAACACTGTTTTGAACCACTTCTACATGTCCATTTGCCTTGAAATTTTGCATTTAAGCAGGTGCCTATGTAATCCCGGTGGCGATAATATAGTGATGCTGCAGACAGGATTGGCAAGCCCGGCCGCTCCCTGCCACCCCACATTTCTGTGAACCGCTCCTACAAATGCATTGAACCGCTTCTACCAATTGCCTTGAAATTCTGCATTTAAGCAGGTCCTTATGTAATTCGGTGACAATACGGTGGTGCTGCAGACAGGATCAGCCAGGTCTGCGCTCTCAGACCCCTCCCCCCCCCCCCCCCCACCACATCTGTGAACCACTCCTACAGTTGCCTTCAACCACTTCTACAAATACATGGAACCACTTCTACCAATATTGCCTTGAAGTTCTGCATTTAAGCAGGTCCTTATGTAATTCGGTCAATACGGTGGTGCTGCAGACAGGATCAGCCAGCTCGGCCGCACCCAGCTCCCTGACCCCACCGATGTGTGAACCACTTCTACAGTTGACTTCAACCACTTCTACAAATGCATTGAACCACTTATACCAATTGCCTTGAAATTCTGCATTTAAGTAGGTCCTTATGTACTCCGGTGACAGTACTGTGATGCTGCAGACAGGATCAGCCAGCTCTGCTGCTCCCAGCCCCCAGCCACCACCACATCTGTGAACCACTTCTACAGTTGCCTTCAACCACTTCTACAAATGCATTTGTTCGGACGTAGGTACATAAACGCCTGAAGTAGTACGTCTAGTGTCCGCTCGAGCGCTAGCTGCGGCTAGTGGGGTCGATCAGATCATGAGGTTTCTTTTAGGTCTTAGAACGAATGAATATAATTGTGCTTATATTAATAAATTGCAGCAAGCATCACGTCAGCCATAGGCGGTACAATTTCGGTCTGTCGGTTCAGAGTTATGAAATACGTTCATTCATGGAGTTCTTTGGTTTTTGCAAACCTGAGCACCTCTCGAACAGCAAGATGGCGTACAACCTTCGGGAGAGAAAGTTGAGAAAGTTTTATCGTTGTT
>OX940977.1:13598337-13622629 GCA_954871275.1 Leptopterna dolabrata | reverse complement strand
GTTATCTCTTTTGAAAATCTCCCGGGAGAGATAGTCAACCTCGGGAGGTAGCCCTCTTCCAGGCAGTGGCGTAACCAGGGGGCGGTTAAGGGGGGTCATACCCCTCCCCCCACCATTGACTCGAACGGTAACAAACAAATACAACAATTACAGATTAAACGGAAAATCAAACATAAATAAACAGTGAAATAATAATATATTACGTTTATTTGATTACATACGAGCAATGTGGATACTTCTGGAATATATGAATTACAATATTTCTATCGTCAAAATAATCTGTCATGAATCACCATCCCACACAATGTCAGGTGAATTAATACCTATATATTTTAGCCCTTAATACAAATTTTTGACCTCCCCCTCCTCAAATCCAAATTTGACACCTGTTCTGTATTAAAAACAATGAAACGGTATTTTTCTGTCTTTACTCACCCTTCCGTACCACTTTTAGAGATTTTATGTAGCAGTTTTAGCCGTTTTTACCAATTTTTACCCTAAAAACAAACTAGACCCCTTAGAAATTTTGAAAATAGCTCCATACGATATCTGGACCTTGGGCACGTGATACAAATTCCAAATTTCGCCTAAATATTGTTATTGCCAAACAAAAGGATAAGTTCGAAGATGATCAATTTTCAACAATTCTGAGGGGTCGAATTTGAGTTTTTAGGGGACAAAAGTCGGTAAAAATTTGTAAAATTGCGAACATTTTATACGAAATCACAGAATGTGTTATGGAAGGGTGAGTTACGACAGAAAAATACCATTTCTATATGTGTGTGTACACATATGTGTATGTGTATATACGTATGTGTAAGTGGTATATAAGTGTGCATACGTGTATAAATGCGACGAAGGCCCCTGAGGATAACCCCCCCCCCCCCCTATCACCATATCCCACCAGGAATGATAGTATTCAAACCGCCCTAACCCCCTTGTAGGGGAGACTCTAGGTATCACCATATTAGATTGATAGAATCAATGTTACCAGAACTACGTATTGAGAGGCATTGTTTTCCATACAGAATAGGAGTCAAATTTTGATTTTTGGCGGTCGAAGATTGGTATTGAGGGCTAAAATCAATATTAATTCAACTGACGTTGTGTGGGATGGTGAATCACGACGGACGGGTTATTCCTATGATAAAATCCTCTGTGAAAAACCAGTAGGTCAAGTTTGACTTTGTCAGGGTGAAAAATCGGTAAAAATAGCTAAAATCACGAAAAAGTTAAATAATTTTACGAAAAGTGCTTTGGTTTCTCACTATATCATTTTCTTACACAATAGCACGAACATTTCTTTGAAAATTCGCTCTTAAAACCATGTTGCATGACTTTCTCTATTATTCACTTTTTCTATTTCAGGGGGCCTATTCATTAAAATAGATAGTGGAAAGAGATTATCTATTTTGAAAATCTCCCGCGAGAGATAGTCTCCCGTGGGAGACAGTCTCTTCCAATGTCTCCCACGAGAGATAGTCTCCCGTGGGAGACAGTCTCTTCCAATGTCTCCCGGGTTCGTCTATTTTACTGAAGAGCTCCAGAGACCTTGAGAAAGAGATATGGATCCTAATAAACGAAAATGCCATAGTATCCATGAAGTGCGAGAAGTGCCTCATTCAATTCCTCATTCAATAATGAACGCATTTCTCAGTAATACCTATTCAATGGGTAATTGGGTACCTACCTACCTCAATCCATACTTGGACGTTTTTACTCACGAATCGGATAAAAGTTTAAATGAAATTGAAAAAAGTCTCAATTACAAACAGAAAAAGTCGAATTAACGGGTCGGGGGCTTAATGCTTGTATTATATCTACACCTACCTCAACCTCACCTACCTACCTCAACCCGTACTTGGACGTTTTTATTCATGAATCAATAATTATGTATATATTTTAAATCAAAATTGAAATGAAAAATTTAATCTTTATGAAATGAAAAACTTTATGATGAAAAACTTTATGAAATGAAAAAAATACACGATCAAAATTACCAATGTGGTTGCGGATGAAGGAGGATATTACACGATCACTGTGAAACGAACGAGAAATCTCTCTTTCGACGAAAGACTTTTTCGACGAGACTCTCTTTCGAGGAAAGACACCTAATTAGCTGTCTCTCTGAAAGAGATCGAGAATGCCAAGATGGCCGCCAACTCTCTCTTTTAAAAGTTACTGAATAACCCTGTCATGGATACTATAAAAATCTATTTTGCCAAAAGAGAGAGTCGGACCAGAAAGAGATGTCTCTTTGGCTTAGTGAATAGGCCCCCTGATAACCCCTCTCCATTCAACAATCCTGGCTACGCCACTGCTTCCAGGTGTCTCCAGGGTTCTTCTGGATCACTGAATAGCACCCTTGTAAGTATATAATAGGTACTTTTAATGAACAATCGACTTATCTTTATGAGAATTAAAAGATACACGATCAAAATCAATGATGAATTAGGAAAATGACCGAAAGTGAACGAATGATAATACACAATATCACCATCAAACAATCGAAAAATGAGAAAGAAAGACTATGTCTTTAAAAAAAAAACCTAATTCGGTGTCTCTTTTGAAAGAGAAAGAAAATGTCACGATGCCCGCCAGCTATCTCTTTTAGAAGTTACTGAATAACCCTGTCATGGATGCTATAAAAATTCCGCTTGCCAAGAGATAGTTGGACGGAAAAGAGATGCCTCTTTTGCTAAGTGAATGAGCACCCAGCTCACATTAGTTTGGTCAAAATAGGACAGTTGTTTTGTGTGCGCATGCGCAAATTTCGAATCATTGCTAGGCTTGTAACTACCCATACGAATGGTCATTACCTGAAATTTTGCTTCCGAGTCTACCGAGGTAATTGAATGGGTGGGCCGAATAAGGGTACATGTCGTTTTTCCGAACTTTACAGGAGAGCGAAATGAAAATGAAATCTGATCGATCGAATCAATTTTACGCTTTTTATGAACATGTAGGTACCCTTATTCCACAAATTATTTTCCCGTTGGGCGGGCAGTAAAAACAACACTACCTTCCATCACAACTCATTCTTCCATTTCTGACCCACATAAGGAGAACTCATCATCTTTTATTTTTTCTCGAAAATGGTTTTATTGCTTTTGAAAGACAAATTAGATACATTTAAGAATGAGAAAAAAAGGCTCTCAAGAATGCATTACTAGGACCTACCTAAGTTTATAATGGACAAAATAAAAAATGATCAAGGCAAAAATGTCAAGACATTGAGGGAAGAGACTCATAGAAACCTCTGTATTCGGGCTCCAGAAATGGAATCATCCGCAGAAGGTCAGTCTTTTTGGGCTGTGAAATAGGCAGAAGAGTGGTGTGCTGAGGGGGAAGTTGATGGGGTTTTGGCAAACTTTGGGATGGAGCTGTATAGACGGTAAAATTTATTCAAATTAATCTTAATAGGAACAGTGATTGTTCACCATACTCGAGTCCGTAGAACCTCCTGAAGTTGTCAAGTTTCTCTTCAACAGTAATATTTCCACAGTAAACGCACAACTCACCGCATGCTTGATGACAATTTGGAGGCAGTTTTCCAGGGACAGGATTGTTCTTCTTATTGGAAATGTAGGGCTGACCTGAGTTTCGGGAATACTTGTTTTCACATCTTTCCATGTTCTTGAATGTTAAGAGTGCACGATCTAGACTTATTTATACGGTCCAAATCATTTCGCGTGAGATGGACTGAACCACTCATGATTAGAAGTTAGAAAACAATATTCCGAGTTGGATTATGAAAAAAAAAAACCACAGTCATGCAGCATGGCTATAAGAGCGAATTTTCGAAGAAATAACTGATTTTATATAAAATGTGATCTTTGGGATATCCCATTCAAATATGGGCAATCTTAAACTTATTGGGTAATTATAGGTATTCAAGTATGACGCTATTCGGTTAATTCGGTATGCATCAAATACGGGCATACCTACGTAACAAATTTTTTGTTCCATTTTTTGCCGAGTAACACCTCGGTTTGTAGATTTTCCAACGCTGAACACGATGGTGAAGTCAGAATTGCGATATCCCATTCCGTTGTCAGATTAGAGCAGACGAACCAGGAAGAACATCTCAAGAAATAACCACGTTCCTTCATCTTCAAAGTGCTCTAGTTTGAGAACGGAATGAGATATCGCAATTCTGATTTCACCATCGTGTTCAGCGTACAAAAACCTTTAAAATGAGGTGTCACTTGTCAGACTTTTTCATTTTGGGAATTTATGGGTAATTTTCCCCCCCTAAAACTTCCCAAAACTCCCCCTTAGGATGACCCGATTCTGCCCATCTTCGAACTTAGCCTGTCGATTGCCAAGACAGATTTTTCGTGCAAATTTGAACTTTTTATCTCAATTCTTTCGAGAGTTATCGTCTGGAATGACACATACATATATAAATATATAAATATATATATAAATATATAAATATATATATATATATATACATATAATTTTTGGTGTCTTTCGGCAGGGTATTCAGGATGGTGTGAAACGGATTTTGGTATAAAAATCTTTCGGAAATTCGAGTTTTAAAAATTTTGGACCGAGAACAATAGCTTCCTTTTCTTCGAAAATTCGCTAAAAGATAAGAAGGAAGCAGAATCAGCAATCGGCCATTCGCGAGATCACGAGCGGGAGTTGGAGGCAGGCGAGGACGCGAGAGCGGTTGCTACGTATTTTACTAACATGTATCCTTCTTCTCCTAAATTAAATCACATCAGTTTCATGAGTTTGAAGCTCAATAAAATGCCAATGGAATTGGAAATGAAGCATGATTATGCTATAATGTGATAGAGGAGATCCCTACGATTTGTGTGGTACCAAAAACGAAAAATCGAAAAAATTGACATGTACCCTTATTCGGCCCATCCATTCAATTGTTTTAATTTTAGAAAAGAAACATTTACTTATGGTTTATTATTTTCAATAATGAATCTTTGGATTCGAGTATGAAACACGAATTAAATGTTGATAAAATAACTCTGTCGATGACAAACAGTAACTGAAACGGCAAAAAGAAACGCAAATAATGAAGTTCTGAAGGAAAATTGTTGATGTGGAGTGAAATAGATGCCCCTTCTGCGTAGATCACTGTTTTCTGTGGTCAATACCTACCTTCGTGGTCAAGTATAATGAACCGTTGTGTAATAACTTGCCCATCAATAATGCTTCATCGGTTGTTGAAGTTGCAAAAGTACCGATAAACAAAATCCAGCCCCTTCTTGGTTGATGAACCGTTGTGTAATAATTTACCGTTGTGTAATAATTTACCGTTGTGAAATAATTTACCGTTATGTAATAATTTACCGTTGTGTAATAATGACATGTGGTCTATACGGTTTCATTCACGATTATGTTGACGAATCTTTTCTCACTGTGAACTAACGGGTGGACGTACAATGTTGCGGTTGGTCTGAAGAAATTCTTGAATTCGAGGTAAATTTAAAAACGTAAAAAATGCTGGATAGCGGTGCCCTGGAAATTTCAACCCTATTTTTCACCCCTCGATTTAGGGTTTTCGGTGGGGGGGGATATGGCTCGAGGATAGGTATTGACCCCAGAATACAGTGATCTACGCAGAAGGGGCATCAGTGCAGATAAATAATAAACCATTGTGTAATAATTCGCAGCGTTTTCTTGTTTTTGTCTGTTCAGTATTTAACAGCATGTTTGGGTTGGTGCCCAAAATTCCCACATTACTTTTATCAAATTACGACTGCCACTTTTGGCGCGAACGTTTTTTCCCTAATACGCACATAATTTCGCTATAAGTGGTCAGAACGACAGAAATTCATTTCCTGTTATTAATATCCTTATCCGCATCTGTTCGTTCGTTCCCTTGCAACCCCTCGAAACGACAAGTTAAAACGAGCAGGACGATCTGGAATTCAGCCGTCGCCACCTGGATGGGCCAATTCCTCAGGGTCAGGAGAGCATTGTTTATGGAGTGACTCGAAGATTCTAAATAATCAAGTTAATACAAGTTCGCATCGCGATTCAAGAAAAATCGTGCAAGAAAGCCCTCGCGATCCGCGTTCCAGTGATTGAATGCTGGTGCGAAACCGGAAAATGAAGAGCTCGCGGGGGAAGGGGAGGGAAAAGTTCATAAAAACGAATGTTGTCTGCCCAGCACTTTGAAAGCAGAATGAATAAAAACCTAAGGGTTTTCGGAGGCCCGCTACTAACGAGTTCTATTTGGAACTTTAATTAAAGGCCTCAGGTTTTTCTCTTTCCCTCACTTGAAGCCACATAATTCCCATTCCCCCACTCTCGTCTCTCTTTCATTCCATCAGCATATTTAAAATATCTTCCCCCCTCTCCCTCTCTTTTCCAGAGGTTCTCATCGTCATTTCCACTTCTGCCTGGGTTCCCTGACACCTCTTTTCCGCCTCTCGAAAAATTTATTAGGACCTCCTCTCGGGGTAACTTTTCAATTTTGATAATATTATTCATTATTCCACCAATTCAGAATTTGAACATCCGATTCATTTTGGTTTATTATTTTCAGTATTGAACCATTGGAATCGAGCATGAAAAAAAAAAATACGGCGCATGGCGTACGGCGGACAGACAGAAATATTTTTATTGCATTTTCGGATTCTACATACCTTGAAATTTTGAGGGGGGGTAACAATTTTTTTTTCTGCTCGATTCCAATGGTTCATTATTGAAAATAATAAACCAACAATTGAAGGCACGAGTGGAAGAGGGTGCTATGTTACAAAAAACTGATTTCGAGTAATTTGACTTCAAAGTTTTCAAGTCGTAATTTTTGTTGGTTTCAAAATTTTTGCGACTTTATGTATTTAGATTGTAGCTAATCGTACCCTATGTCCACCGAGTGATGGTAATTTGCGTGATTTTAAAGCGTTGGATGGTTATTCTAGGAATTGTGTACATAGCACCTTCTTCCACTATGAGTGATGAATGGGATTCAACCTTATTTAATCAATGAGGGGTGTTGTAACGTTAAAAATATAATAAAAAAACACATTGAATATTAAATCTGATTATAAATACTGTGTAAATAGTATTACATCTTTGGATGTTCAGTAAAAAAATTTCTTCCTCAAATTTTCATTGAAGATTATTATTGCAGATGAATTAAGCTGGGTTCACATTGACGCATAATCGACGTAAAGCAATGACGTAATGACGTAAAACGCGAAGGCCGTAAAGGTTCGAGTAAAGCGCGTAAAAACGTCAAACCATTCACTTGGACAACCCTAGTTACGGACGTAAAGCGCGTAATCGTCGAGATACAGCCTGTGCTCCAGCCTCTGCCTGCACAGAACCCACGCGCAGATCCGTAAAGCGCGTAAATATCTGGATTTTTTAAAATCTTGAACACTGGTTCAAAAGTCGTCAAGCCTAAAATCGCTTGCTCAACATTACTTCGGAGTGGGGTCGGTCACTGGGCGATGTCACGCCCTCTTCTGATGTCTGCTTGAGTCTCCAGTTTATTATTCACCTGAGGAACGGGACGTTCAGCTTTTTTGCCTTCAGGAGTCGGACTATGTAGGACACAATCCTCTCCCTGGTTCCCTTGTTGGAGATCATCTTCCCGATCACATTAGTTGGTGTGATTTAACACTCCTGTTCTCCTAGAATCTCTCTTTCCCTGACGTGTCTGCTAGCGCCCTTCTGTGCAGATATGACCGGATGTATCCATGGCCCGACAGGAACATCATAAAGCTGCGGCGACACTGCCACCGGACTCCAACCAGTCCAGTTTGTTCTTAGACGTCACAAGAGTATGTCCTCCGAAATGGAAGCCATTCTTTGTGATTTAGAACCAAAATCCGATTCTGATAAAGAAATAGAACTATTGACAAGTTTTCTTTCTTTGAATAAGTCGTGGATGTCACCGTATGTTTCCGAACGAGCACAATACGGTGAATTTCACACCCTATCCGCCAAATTGAACGATGTTCAATTTCAAAACTATTTTAGGATGAGAAGAGAGCAATGGTGGCTGCTTTGGATGGCTCGAGGGGGTGCGAGGGGTTGAAAATCGCAGTAGAGGGGTGACCGGAGTCAGATCTCAACCCATGCAGACCGGGTCAGAACGGAGTCTGGTGGGTGGCTCAAGTCAAGTCAAGTCAGGTCCGGTCGCAGTCTCGCCGCTCCCCTTTGAAATACCAAGGATGGGTTCAGACAGGCACACAAGTGAGGCCCAGTCAAGTCAAGTCCGGTGGCAGCGA
Source organism: Leptopterna dolabrata (assembly GCA_954871275.1). NCBI lineage: Eukaryota > Metazoa > Arthropoda > Insecta > Hemiptera > Miridae > Leptopterna > Leptopterna dolabrata. The sequence continues at coordinate 13,614,413 of OX940977.1, read as the reverse complement.
CGCCGCACCTTAATGTAGAAATCCACTTCTCTGTGCCTCCTGTCAAGCCATGGGCGCACCTGTGGGATATCGGATTTTGACTCTTCTGTGGATCACCGGAGGTAGTTCCGCTTCCTTTCCTTTGCTAGGAGGTCGATTGGGATGGTGGCAGCAGTGACTCCAATGACAGGGAAAAATATGGTACGATAGGCGTTTGCTATTTGCAAGGCTCCTCTCCTCTGCACTGATTGTTGTTGGTCTCGGTACTTTTTAACTTGTTGGGCCTCAACCCACACCTCCACTCCATATAAAAAGATTGCTTTGGCTGTGGTCATGAGAATCTTCCTTTTCTTGGGTGATGGTCCACCAATGTTTGCCATTAGCCTGCTCAGGTTTGCTGTCACCGCCCCTGCCCTTTCTCCTGCTCGCTTGATGTGCAACCAGAAGGTCTACCTACAGTCGAGGGTCAGTCCCAGGTACCGCACCGAATGAGATGATTCAATGGTTTCGTCCTCCACCTGAAACTGGGTGGCACGGTTAATGTGTCTCTTAGTCAGCAGCACCATTTCGGTTTTGTGAACTGCAAGCTGCAACCCATGTTCCTCCATCCAAGGCTTGACTCACCGATCGGTTGAGCTTCCACTGGAGTCCCTCCGAAGTGCGGTATTTTATCACCACTGCTACACCATCGGCATAGCTCACCAGGAACATATCCTCCGGCATGTCCAGCAGAAGGATCCCATCTAACCTCGCATTCCACACATCAGACCCCAATATAGAACCCTGGGCCGCCCCACTGGTGATCTTCTTCCTGCACACCTTCCCCTCGGACTCATACACTAAGCTGGGGTTCTTTAAGTAGTCATATATGACGACCAGTAGATAAGAAAACGGCTATACATAGCACCTTCATTCATCACAGATGTCCAATTCTGGCTTCAAATCGCAGGAAGCCCTTTCGTAACGACCTGCGATATGAAGCCAAAATTGGACATCTCCGATGAATGAAGGTGCTATGTACCACACATAGCACCTTCTTCCATGAAACAACGTTTTACAGGTAGATTATTTATATAACTGGAAGAAGGTGACATGGGCACATAGCACCTTCTTCCATGAAGCAGCGATTTAGAGGTAACATTTGTATTATTGAAAAAAGGTGACAAGGTCTTATAGCACCTTCTTCCATTGAAAAAATGAAGTAATCTAGTTACATAACACCTTCTTCCATTCTATATCTCTCCAGGGAGTTGTTTTTGCGTATCCAGACTGCCACCATAGATAGATAGCCCTTGAAAACCATCATTTATGCAAAAACCCGAGTTTTTGTGAAAATGTCACTTAGCACCTTCTTCCACTCGTGCCTTCAATTCTAACCTCCCCTCAAAAGATGGTTTATGTTTCAAGGTATGTAGAATCTGAAAATGCAATACAAATATTTCTGTCCGTCCGCCGTACGCCGTACTGACCACTTTCCTTAGTTACCATGAAATAACATTGATGAAATTCGGGTTATAGGTTCCGTTTGGGGTCTAGTTGGTCCTCGAAGCTCGACGTTACTGTCAGTCATCTCTAAGGGGTTCAAAATAGGGGTTGACATTTTCAGAACGCCTATACCTTTTTTTTACGTGAATCTTTTTACGGTTTTAAATAGTACTCGAACTTACGAGTTCGACCAGCCGTTCGTTCACAGTAAGGCCCCGAAGTATGCACCGACAGGCATTTTCGACAGCAGGGTGAATGAAATTGTATACATTTAGCCCAAATCTCGTCACCAGGGACGCACTAACAATCGGGAATTGGCCCGAGATAAAATCATTGCTAGGGATCACCTGATTATAATCACGGAGTATGAAGTCGAGTTGGTTGTTCTGTGATATTATTTCTTTTGAAAAATGATGGCTCTTTTGGAGTTTGTTGATAGGTAGTGAAACTTGAACAAACGGTGAAGTATTATTGATGGGTAAATTATTATTTACACAATGGTAAATTATTACACAACGGCAAAATATTACACAACGGTAAATTATTACACAACGGTTCATCTACCTGGAAGGGGCTGAATTTTGTTGATCGGTACTTTTGCAACCGTTGAAGTATTATTGATGGGCAAGTTATTACTCAACGGTTCATTATAGGTATTGACCACAGAAAACAGTGATCTACGCAGAAGGGGCATCTATTTCACTCCACATCAACAATTTTCCTCCAGAACTTCATTATTTGCGTTTCTTTCTGCCATTTTAGTTACTGTTTGTCATCGACAGAATTATTTTAGCAACATTTAACTCGTGATTTGGTAGGTACCTAGTAACGATTACGGGGTAAGGTACTAACCTACAGAGGGTCTGCGATCTACATAATATGTTGGACGGGTCATCGATACAGAGAGCTGTGATCTGTAACAGAAGGGTATTCTGTACAAAATAATAAACCGTTATGCAGGGATTTGCAGCGTTTTTCATTTTAGAGCTCAAAGTGAATCAGGGTACAGCAGAGTGGCAAACTGAATGCTTTGGCGATGTTACAATATTTCTTACTAAGGTGGTCAACCGATCGTAGGCTTACAGAATAACAAATTCCTTCACTTTGAAACCATTCTATGTATTTTGCACATAGAAGTTCAGAATACATTATTGAAAAGTATTACAACTCTTTCTTAGGATCTATAGAATCTATTCAGAACTATTGAAAATTCTCATAAAAAATGAAATGAGTCTTACAAACCTGGCGACTAATCCAAACATCTAGGTACCTAATAGACTTGAACATCTCACATGATGAACATTTCATCTCATCTTTGAACATCTCATGTTCTTGTGTTCATTATTTAGTTGTTTAATTTATCCCAGTCGGTGGTACCGACGTATTTCTTAAGTTTGGATCGAAAAGTTTATCATTCATAAATTAAAAATTATTTATCGATTTGGAGTTTAAAACGCTGCAAATCCCTGCACAACGGTTTATTATTTTGTACAGAATACCCTCCTGTTACAGATCACAGGTCTCCGTATAGATAACCCTCCTATATAACATATATTTACCATTCTACACATATTATGTAGATCGCGGACCCTCCGTACGTTAGTACCTAACCCCGTACTCGTTACTAGGTACCTACCTAAACCGTTGTGTAATAATTTACCTGTATAGATTCCCCTTCTACGGAGCTAGAATAATGAACCGTTGTGTAATAATTTGTCCATCAATAATACATCAACGGTTGTTCAAGTTGCAAAAGACCTATCAAAACTCGGCGCTGCGCGCCTCGCCAGGGAACCAAGCCCCCTGGACCCCCGGATGCTTACTGCTTAGAGCCTACGGCTAAAATTCAAGAAACATGGAACATGCTTTAGCCGCGAGTTGCAATAGCCGTTTCCGAGTTACACTACGTATCTATAACCAAGTGACTACCAAACAAGCGTCATTGTTTACTATCCATTTATAACATTCATTTATATAGTTATAGTATGAAACTAGGAAATAAATACCAAGAACAAATACGAAATAAATTCGTGATAAATCAAGAGCATTCCAACGAATGGAAAACGATTTTTGTCCGATGAAAATGAAAGAAGTTTCATTTCCCTAGCAACTACTCGGTTGTACGTGAAAATCATCGTTAAAATTTCGTTCCACTTCCGCGTTACCCATCCCGCGTCACCCATCCCGCGTAACGTTTTTCGGCTAGTTAGTCCAAGGCTAAAGCATGTTCCATGCTAAAAATCCAGCACATTCTTGGTAGATGAGCCGTTGTGTAATAATTTACCGTTGTGTAATAATTTGCCACTGTGTAATAATTTACCCATCAATAATACTTCAACGGTTGTTCAAGTTGCAAAAGTACCTATCAACAAAAACCAGCCCCTTCTGGGTAGATGAGCCGTTGTGTAATAATTTACCGTTGTGTAATAATTTACCGTGGTGTAATAATTTACCGTTGTGTAATAAGTTGCCGTTGTGTAATAATTTACCATTTTGTAATAATTTACCCATCAATAATACTTCAACGTTTGTTCATGATTCAGAAGTACCTACCAACAAAATCCAATAGTCCATCACTTGTCAAATGAAATAATTTCGCATAACAAACAACTCGACTTCATACAGCCATCCTTGATTATAATCAGATGCTCCGTAGTTATGATATCCGGGCCGGATTTATACCGTTTGATTCACGATCATTTTGACAAAGCTTTTTGGTGCTCACGAACGGCTGGACGTACGATGCTCCGGGTGGTCCCAAAAAATTGTTTAGCTCAAGACAAATTTAATAACGTAAAAAAAAACGCTGCAAAGTCCTTGTCACATGGGTTTATTATTCTATTGGAGTTCTAGAGATTCTTGTTGGCAGTTAAATTTATTGTTTCCTTCATGTGGAATGATTGAATTAGCTATTCCTGATGATTTCCACCAATTTTGGCCCCCAAAACATGAAATAGGTACACTTTTTTTTCCCCCAGATCATCTTTGATCATTGGTAGTGCGATTTAATGGTCTTGATTCAGCTGTTTACACTTTTTCTAATGTTAGTATACACATTGATGGTGATTTCAGACAGTTTTCCAGGTTTTTGACTAAAAAAAAACAATTTTGGGAGCTGAACCAATGGTTAAACCTCAATTTCCGCGTCTTTGGTCAAAATCGACTTCATATTCGGTATTCTCGTCCCCAAAAACATGGAAAACGATACCTCAAAAGCTCATTTTACTAACATGTTGCTAAAACGCAAAAAGTACCTATTCATTATACACATTTTCGCTCATAACACCCCTGCGTATATTCCGAAAAGTTTCGGGACACAACTAGGGCTCAAATGGAGCATGTGTGCGAAAGAACGACTTTTTTAGATCTAATACACTGCCAAGGTGATGGCACAGGAGCTTCCTCGTCACAATCAGAGTGACCCATTATAAAATAGAACAGACTCGGAAGCAAAATAACATAACATTACATTACATTACATAACGTTAAATATACATATTACATAACATTACATGAAATATACATATTATACATAACATGACTTCCATAATACATTGCGTCCATTATACATAACTAGCCTGACCGCTCGCTTCACTCGCTATCCGAGATTCGCTGTACGCAGTATCGTGGAACCAACAAACGACGGAAAAATCCCATACCCTACCGGGTATTTGTGCCCAATTTTATCAAAATCCGTCAAGCCATTCAGGAGTTGACCATGGTCGACCATATTTCCGCTATGGTCAGGGAATTAAAAATACGCCTACGTTCAACTTGGGAGGCTACCGGATATTGGTGCCAAATTTGGTCGATATCCGTTGAGCAATTCGGGATTCGACCATGGAGGGGCCCATGGATGCGCTAAGGTCGACCGCGGGGGTAGTCCGAAGGGTCGATCGTAGATAGAATTTCACGTAGATTACGAATACGCGATAAAAACGCTGCAAATCCCTGCACAACGGTTTATTATTTTGTATAGAATACCCTTCCGTTACAGATCACAGCTCTATGTATAGATAACAGGTCTATATAATATGATATGTACTATTCTATACATATTATGTAGATCGCAGACCCTCCTTAGGTTAGTACCTAACCCCGTACTCGTTACTAGGTACCTACCTAAATCACGAGTTAAATGTTGCTAAAATAATTCTGCCGATGACAAACAGTACCTAACAAAAAGAAACACACATAATGAAGTTCTGAAAAGAAATTGTTGATGAGGAGTGAAAAAAGTTGCGAAAGTACCTACCAACAAATTCCAGCCCCTTCTACGTAGATGGTATAATGAACCGTTGTGTAATAATTTACCGTTGAGTAATGATTTACCGTAGTAATAATTTACCCATCAATAATACTTCAACGTTGTTCAAGTTTCACTACCTACCAACAAACTCCAAAAGAGCCATCATTTTTCAAGCGAAATAATATCACAGAACAACCAACTCGACCTCATACTCCGCCAATATAATCAGGTGATCCCTAGCAATGATTTCATCTCCGCCAAATTTCCTATTGTGGGCGCGTCTCTGGTTACGAGATTTGGTTTGAATTGTATACAATTTCATTCACACTGGAGTCGAAAATGCCTGTTGGTGCAAACTTCGGGGCCTTACTGTGAACGAACGGCTGGACGTACGACGCTCCGGATGGTCTTAAAAAACTCGCAAGTTCAAGAACTATTTAAAACCGTAAAAATATTCATGTAAAAAAATGGTATAGGCGTTTTGAAAATTTCAACCCCTATTTTGAACCCCTTACAGATGACTCACAGTAACGTCGAGCTTCGAGGACCAACTAGACAGCGAACGGAACCTATAACCCGAATTTCATCAATTTTCTTTCATGGTAACTAAGAAAAGTGGCCCGTACGGCGTACGGTGTACGGCGTACGGCGTACGGCGTACGGCGGACAGACAGAAATATTTTTATTGCAGTTTTGGATTCTACATACCTTGAAACGTAAACCATCAAATTTTGAGGGGGGGTAAGAATTTTTTTTTTCATGCTCGATTCCAATGGTTCATTATTGAAAATAATAAACCAAAAATAGGGGTTACCATTTCAATTAACGAAGTTGACCATGGTCGACCATAGTTCCGCTATGGTCAGGGAATTAAAAATGCGACGTTGCACAACTAGGGCTCAAATGGAGCATGTGTGCGAAAGAACGACTTTTTTAGATCTAAAATGAAGCCTGTACACGTGATACGGCGTACGGCGTACGGCGGACGGCGGACGGACATTGCATTTTTGGAATCTACATACGCACCTTGAAACTGAAAAGAAAAAAGTTTGAGGGGGTGTTATAAAAATTTTTTGCTGAGCGAATACATAGGTGTATTATTCACAGAATAATAAACCAAAACCATACCCTTCTGAGGAAAGTTTTCGAGCTACGGCGTTCTGAAAATTTCAACCCCTATTTTGAACCCCTTAGAGATGACTGACAGTTCGAGGACCAACTAGACCCCAAACGGAACCTATAACCCGAATTTCATCAATTTTCTTTCATGGTAACTAAGAAAAGTGGCCCGTACGGCGGACAGACAGAAATATTTTCATTGCAGTTTTGGATTCTACATACCTTGAAACGTAAACCATCAAATTTTGAGGGGGGGTAAAATTTTTTTTTTCATGCTCGATTCCAATGGTTCATTATTGAAAATAATAAACCAAAATATCATTGGATTTTAAATTAGCCTTTCTCTTTCTCGATTCACCAAGCTGTGCTCCAGTTGTTCGTGATTTCAGCCATTTTTTCCTGTTTTAAGCTTTTATCCCACGAATTTGACCCCTTCGTTCAGACCTCCGCATGGAAACGGTTGATGTGGCCATCACAAATCGATACTCAACACTTCGTACTGCGAGACAACGTAACCATGCAAGATGGACCCAACGATTGAACGCTAGCCACCATCGCCTGCATTACACCTTCCACTCTGCTCATAGTCTGAAGGACTGATGTGGATGTGGGACGTAACTGTATTTACCGAGAGGCACATTGCGTTACCTGTGGATCCCTAGGATTCAATGGACTATTTGCCCGGAAGTGGGTGCAGGCACTCGGCGATGATTCTTAGCTCAGTCCCACAAAATATCCGCTCCCCTCCCTAATCGGAAATACAATAAATTGATTATGAGTATTTGACCCATTTTTGAGTTCTTCTTCAGGCGAACAACACCTACAGGGGCAGGTACTAACCACAGAATATAGTGTTCTACTCAAAAGGGGAAATTTGTAATAAATTAGTATTGATAAGTAGATTTGATTGATTAGTATTGATTGATCCGTTCCTCACAAACCAGGGTCGCCACAGATTTTTCTCAGAACTTTGTTCTGTGTGACCTGGATTTTCTTGATTGATTACTTATTAGTATTGATTAATTTGTAATCCGTATCAACAAGCATACAGACAAGTCTGCTATTCCCCACAACAATCCATAAGGGACTTTATGAATAAATTGATTGATGAATATTCTATTGACCATGGTTATCCCCACCTTGATCAATCATTACCACTTTGATTAGTTAGGTATGGTCGTCTTACTGTAAAGTTGTTTTACCCCACAACAGTCTGTTATTCCCCACAACAATCCCTAAGGGAACCTTTGTGAATAAATTGATTGATTGATTTCGTTTTCAATCAAATTAATAAATTATGTAATTGGTTGGTTTGTCTTTTTTGTTACAGGTGAGTTCTACATTGAAATGATTGTGCCTACCTGGAAATGTAAGTAGCCCTCCACCCCTTATAGGGAGCCTATAAGTTCTATTAGTGTGCAAACTATTTCTCATGAAACGCATCAATTCAGCACAGCTTTGCCAATTTTGGCGAATTTAGTTTATGTTTATGCAATGGGGATTCCTAAGGTGGATTTTGGACCATGCCTCATCTCATCTTCTTGTAGATAGACATATTTATGTACCTACCTACCTACTTAGGGCGAGGAGTGAGTTCTGAGCAGGTAAGTATGATCGGAATAAGCCCAAAATTTCCCATTAAAATGGATATGTTTTTGGGCGCCGTATTTTCGTTCACTAGGTACTTACTTTATGTAGCTGCACGTAGACGACCACTATTCGGATCTAACAAATTCCAACATCATCATCATTATTTCATTATTAGAAGGCACATTTTTAGGTGCTACCTTCCAATCGCTACCTTCCAATGTGGGGAGGGAGTTGTGTTTGGGTATGTTGTAAGATTGCTGCACAAGCAATATTGGCATGAAATCAGTACCAGTATTCATGTAATTCATTGGACGACGTTTTCACCTCGCCCTTCTCTGGCAGAAACTTCGCCCAATAAATAGCAGCGACTACATTCGTACAAAACTATCGAGGTATATTGGAACTGTGAATATATTGGTAGACAAATAATATTGGTTGCGTACCAATATCTATTGGTTGTGTATCATATATTGATACAGGAACTATATTGCTGCAAAAACGATATTGGTTCATAAATTGGAGTACAAACAATATTAAATTTCTTTATTATTAAGTAGTAGTTTATGGGCTCGCTTCGGCGGTACATAACTAAAATTGGAAAAATAATAGCAGTTGTGAGTTAGCCTATCCATACATACCAATATGTACCAAAAAATGAATTATCAGTAATTCTCAACATGGATTCAGTTTTTGTGTCACTCTGAAATTGGCGTGATGACATCAAACTTTTTACGATATTATAGCGATTGCTATATGCAGCACGTATGAATTGCCATGTCCTGTATTATTTTGCTATGAGTCAGTTCTCATGAGTCAGGTCTTCCGCTAAAATATGTTCGTGAGATGTCAGCGTCAACTAGAAGAAAGCTCCCTTCCTCGTGTTCAGTGTTTTTCCGTGGTACAACTGTGCCAGTACGCATTTTGACATTTTATGTCTTTACTCTGGCACATAACTCGAAAAACGTTACACAAAAACCTTTACACGAAATCGTCACGAAAATTTCTGATGATTTTCGCTTACAACCGATTCGTTGCTACGGAACTTTATCTTCGCCAGTTATCGTACAAAAATCGTTCACCACTCGTTGGATAGCTCTCGATTTACCTAACCATACTACGTTAACCACTGCGGACTGCGTGGCCAACAAGCTGCGGTATGAGCGTGATTGTTTCAATTCAATTCAATCAATTTATTCACAATATTGCCTGGTAGGCTAATGTGGGGAGGGAGTTGTGTTTGGGTATGTTATATGTTGCTTGGATCGTGTCGTGATTGTTTAAATGAATGTTTACGTACGTCGTACATAATACAGTGGAGTCCGGCTAATCCGAACTAATTGGGACTGAAGGCTGTTCGGACTAGGTACCATTCGTTGGAAATCTTGACCAAAACAATTAAGTACCAAGTACTTGGTGTGGGTGCGGGAGGGGGCGCTAAGACATAAAATGTCCCTCGTGGTTGCGTACTTGTACGGAAGCTGTACCCACCGTTTGTGTTTTGACTTTACAATGGTTCCGAAGTTTATCTGGAAGTTATCCCTCACCCAGAGGTTCGTTTTAATAATTCGTTGACCCTGATTTTCTTTTATTTACACACCCAAGTATGAGATAAAGATGAAAATTCAAAGCTGAGATGGAATCAGGTGGATTGATTGATTTGGTTTATTATTTTCAATAATAAACATGTTTTCAGTCAATCAAAAATCAATCAGTCAATGAACCTTTCAGATAGGTTCACATGGAGACGCAATTCCGGACGGCAATCCGGCACGGCAACGCATTTGCCGGAATTTTTGCCGCAGAGGCGTTCACATGGCAGCGGAGTCATAACAAAATGCAATCGCGAAAAACAAGCAATTGCTCGAACTCGAAACCGCAAAATCAACCACATAATGTCGAATTCCAATATGGCTGAACAACCAAACAAGAAAGGTGTGCGCAGTAACCTCCGCGCAGATCCGGCCACTGATCCGACAGCGGAAAATATCTGGAGATTTTGATATAGTATCCAAGGCACTGCGCCGCAATAATCCATTTTGCGTTGGCCAATAGAATTAATTGTAGAACGCATAGCCTTGCCGGACTGCCGTCCGGAATTGCGTCTCCATGTGAACCTAGCTTTAGAATTAGTCAATCAATCAATCAATTTATTCACAAAGGTTCCCTTAGGGATTGTTGTGGGGAATAATAGGCCTGTTTGTGTGAATGTTGCGACGTGCGGAGGAGTGTTGTAAATGGTGAAGGGCTAAGTGCTCTCCGCGGTCCTGCAGCTCCTGAGCCTCGATCATGACCCCCCCCCCAACAAAAATTTGATGGTATCCGTTTCAAGGCATTTAGAATCCGAAAATGGAATCAAAAAAGTTTCTGTCCGTCCGTCTCAAGTAGGTACCATGAACCAAAATTAATAAATTTGGTTGTAGGTCCCGTCTGGGGTCTAGTTGATCTTGAACTAATGAATTGTTGAGACCGCCCGGAGCATTGTACGACCAGCCGTTCGTTTGCACCGAAAAGCTTCGTCAACGCGATCGTGAATCGAACGGTATAAATCCGGCCCAGATATCATCACTAGGGAGCACCTGATCATAATCAAGGATGGCTGTATGAAGTCGAGTTGTTTGTTCTGCGATATTATTTCATTTGATAAGTGATGGACTATTGGATTTTGTTGGTAGGTACTTGTGAAACTTGAACAAACGTTGAAGTATTATTGATGGGTAAATTATTACACAATGGTAAATTGTTACACAACGGCAAATTATTACACAGCGGTAAATTATTACACAACGGTTTATTATACTATCTACGCAGAAGGAGCATCTATACAGTTAAATTATTGCACTACGGTTTATTATTTACCTTATGCTTCATGAATAACTACAAATAATTAATGATTTAATTATTGAATCCCGCGCGTTTGTATGAAACTTTTTTTCCGGGGCCGGTTCCAGTAGGTACTCCATTTAGGGCTTTTCTGGAGGGAGCTCGAGGGTACTGACCACATAAAACAGTGATCTACGCAGAAGGGGCATCTATACAAGTAAATAATAAACCGTTGTGTAATAATTTGTAGCGTTTTTAAATTGATCTTCAACTAAATAATTTTTTGAGACCACCCGTTCCTCTGTACAGAAATCTTCGTCAACATGATCGTGAATCGAAAGGTATAAATCCGGCCCAGATATCATGGCTAGGGAGCACCTGATTATAATCGCGGATGGCTGCATGAAGTCGAGTTGGTTGTTCCTTGATATTATTCAGTTCGAAAAATGGTGGCTGTTTTGGATTTTGGTGCTAGGTACTTTTGCAACTTGAGCAAACGTTATGCTTCACGAATAACAACAAATAGTTAATGATTGATTTAATTGAATCCCGCGCATTTTTATGAAATGTACTGACCACAGAAAACTGTGATCTACGCAGAAGGGGCATCTATACAGGTAAATAATAAACCGTTGTGTAATCATTTGCAGCGTTTTTACCTACAACTGTTGCGGCATCGCTGCTGATCGTTTTCATTCCCGTCACTGTTGAGGGAAGCAGTCAGCAGAGAAGCAGTTGCATACAATCGGACTCCGATTCCGATTGCGAAGGCACAGGAGCAGGACAGTGTTCAAGTTATGGCGAAGGGCTTCAAACAGATATCAAGAAGAATTCATCGCTTATTCCTCGGGTGGGCGGCACTGGCGCCGGGGCGACGGAAGGCACATCGATGAGGGGATCGGGACCTCCGCATCTCAAAGGGCTAATGGGCTACCATTTACGGCCCACGCTCCGCGTCCAGCCGAGTCTCAGCCTCCGTCCTTCGCCCTTAAATGTGGTTCCCTGCCCCCTCGGAAGTTCCGTCTCATGCGGAATGAGTTCACCGCTTGCGTCACTGGCCGAACTCATTTCATTGGTCCCGGGATTGCAATCCGAGGATCTCGAGATCGGAATACCGGGATTCTGGCGACTGACTGACTCTGCTGTATTCAATCGTCTGTTCGGCTCGATCCGATCGTGCGACATCCGTCACTTGGTTCGCAGGTGCTGCGTAGGTACGTGTGTGACTCATCAACCTGAAAAGCTGGGATACAATTTTTGCTTCCGAGTCTGCGAAGCAGAGGAAGCCTTGTGTTCACTTTCGTGAGCCAAAAAATTTTTGTCTTCAGAAATCAAAATTTCCTCTTGCATTTTGCGTTTCAAAGCCTACTGAACAAATTTGGTTCCGTGTCTGTCGGTCTGTGGGTCTGTGAGTCTGTCTGTCCGCATTTCCTTGTTACAGCCATAACTTCCACGATTTTGAATTGATTCAGCTCAAATTTTGAGGGATGGTGCGGATAAGGCCCTTGAGGCCCCATACAAATTTCAACATGATTGATCCAGCGGTACGCCCTGCGCATGCGCTAACGTTAAATTCAACAAACACGCATAACTTTCACAATTTTGATTCAATTTCGCTCAAATTTTCAAGGGTTGTTTGGACAAGGCCTAGTGAGTTCCAGTATGAATTTCAGCATGATCGGACCCTCGGTGCGCTCTGCGCATGCGCTGGCGTGAAATAGATTCAATTTCCTTGTTACAGCCGTAGTAACCAAGGATTTCACCCAATTTCAATGTAATTCTCAGGGATTAAGCGGGTAGGGCCCATTGAGGTCCCATATAAAATTCAACATGATAGAGCCAGCGGTTCGCCCTGCGCATGCGCTAACGTGAAATTTTCCAAACACGCATAACTTTCGCAATTATGTATAATGGGCGTAATGTATATTTCATGTAATGTTATGTAGGTAATGTAATGTAATGTTATGTAATATGTTATTTCACGTTATGTAATGTAATGTAATGTAATGTTATTTTGCTTCCGAGTCTGTTCTACTTTATAATGGGTCACTCTGATTGTGACGAGGAAGCTCCTGTGCCATCACCTTGGAAGTGTATTTTTGTGTGTTTTAGTACCAAAGCTTATGAGGTATCGTTTTCCATGTTTTTTAGGGTGAGAAGACCGAATATGAAGGAGATTTAGGCCAAAGAGTGAAGAATTGAGGTTAAGCTCCTGAAATTCATTTTTTTGTGAGTCAAAAACCTGGGAAATTGTCTGAAATCACCATAAACTTGTATAACAACAGTAGAAGTAGTGTCAAACATTTAATCAAGACAGTTAAGTGGCACTATCAATAATCAAAGGTAATTTGACAAAAATAGGAACTTATTTCGTGTTTTTGGGGGCCAAAATTGGTGTAAACCATACAAAATCTCTATTTCAATAATTGCACATGAAATAAACAATAAATTTAGTTCCAGCATTTTTGTAGGTAAGACCAAACAATAGAAAATAACCCATGTGACAAGGACATTGCAGCGTTTTGGTTTATTACTCTTCAAATAATACACTTGTGCCTGTGCAGAAAATTTTTATAACACCCCCTCAAAATTTTTTCTTTTACATTTCAAGGTGCGTAGATTCCAAAAAGGCAATGTCCGTCAACAGTACGCGCCGTCCGCCGTATTGTGCATATCTACTTCAGTTTCGGTCTGAAAAATTCGTTCATTCGCACACAGGCTCCACTTGGGCCCTAGTTGTGTCCCGAAACTTCGCAGCCCGATGATCGGAATGTATTTCAAGAGTGTTATGGGCGACAAATGGGGGTAAAAATGGGATTTTTTGTGTTTTATTAACAAGAGCTTGTGAGGTATCGTTTTCCATGTTTTTAGGTCAAGGAGACCAAATATGAAGTCGATTTTGACCAAAGAGTGGAAAATTGATGTTCTAACGAAGTTTCCGCCTTAAATTTACGTTAAAATTGGTCTAAAATCGTTGTTCTTTCGCACGCAATTTGGGTCCCCATTTGGGAACACATTGCGGTCCAGGTTGTGCTTCGCTAATGAAAACACTACCAAACGCCCTATCAAAAGTAGCTATTTCAATTATTGCACACGAAAGAAACAATGAATGTATACATCTAGCATTTCTGTAGGTATGTTCAGTAGAATAATAAACCCATGTGACCTTGCAGCGTTTTTTTCTTGAACCAAAGCTAATGAAATTTGGTTTGTGGGTGTCATTTGGGATCTAGTTGGTCCTCGACGCTCGGCGTTAATGTCAGTCATCCCTAAGGGGTGAAAAATAGGGGTTGAAGTCTCCAGGGCGCCGTTTTCTCGAATTTTTTCACGGTTATAAATAGTTCTCGAACTTGGGAGTTTTTTAAGACCACCCGGAGCATTATACGTCCAGCCGTTCATTCATAGTAAGGCCCAGAAGTTTGCACCGATAGACATCTTCGACAGGATGGTGAATGAAATTGTATACATTCAGCCCCAATATCATCACTAGGGACGCGCTAATAATCGGGAATTGGCCCGAGATCATCATTGCTATGGAGCACATGATTATAATGTATAATGTATAATGAAGTCGAGTTGGTTATTCTGTGATATTATTTCATTTGAAACATGTTGGTAAAACGCAAAAAGTACCTATTTTGGTTTATTATTTTCAATAATGAACCATTGGAATCGAGCATGAAAAAAAAAATTCTTACCCCCCCTCAAAATTTGATGGTTTACGTTTCAAGGTATGTAGAATCCAAAACTGCAATAAAAAAACGCTGCAAATCCCTGCACAACGGTTTATTATTTTGTATAGAATACCCTTCTGTTACAGATCACAGCTCTATGTATAGATAACCCGTCTATATGTTATAATATATGTACTATTCTATGCATAATTATGTAGATCGCAGACCCTCCGTAGGTTAGTACCTAACCCCGTACTCGTTACTAGGTACCTACCTAAATCACGAGTTAAATGTTGCTAAAATAATTCTGCCGATGACAAACAGTACCTAACAAAAAGAAACACACATAATGAAGTTCTGAAAAGAAATTGTTGATGAGGAGTGAAAATAGTTGCAAAAGTACCTACCAACAAACTCCAGCCCCTTCTACGTAGATGGTATAATGAACCGTTGTGTAATAATTTATCGTTGAGTAATGAATTACCGTAGTAATAATTTACCCTTCAATAATACTTCAACGTTTGTTCAAGTTTCACTACCTACCAACAAACTCCAAAAGAGCCATCATTTTTCAAATTAAATAATATCACAGAACAACCAACTCGACTTCATACTCCGCCAATATAATCAGGTGATCCCTACCAATGATTGGCCGTATTCACAAATTCCTATTGTGGGCGCGTCTCTGGTTACGAGATTTGGTTTGAATTGTATACAATTTCATTCACACTGGAGTCGAAAATGCCTGTCGGTGCAAACTTCGGGGCCTTACTGTGAACGAACGGCTGGACGTACGATGCTCCGGATGGTCTTAAAAAACTCGCAAGTTCAAGAACTATTTAAAACCGTAAAAATATTTACGTAAAAAAATGGTATAGGCGTTTTGAAAATTTCAACCCCTATTTTGAACCCCTTAGAGATGACTCACAGTAACGTCGAGCTTCGAGGACCAACTAGACCCCGAACGGAACCTATAACCCGAATTTCATCAATTTTTTTTTCATGGTAACTAAGAAAAGTGGCCCGTACGGCGTACGGCGGACAGACAGAAATATTTTTATTGCAGTTTTGGATTCTACATACCTTGAAACGTAAACCATCAAATTTTGAGGGGGGGGGTAAGAATTTTTTTTTTCATGCTCGATTCCAATGGTTCATTA